>JXCR01147644.1:88644-116784 GCA_002079205.1 Phalaenopsis hybrid cultivar
TTACAGCTCAGCATGTCCTACAGTTCTTCAAAGACCAAGTCGTTTATCGTTTTTTTGTACCGCGAAGAATTATCTCTGATAACGGGACAGCTTTCAAGAGCACAAAAATCAACAAATTCATCAGAAAACATGGGATAGAAAGATAGACTGGAGATACTCCACAATTTATTATCCGAAAGCAAATGGGTTAGCTGAAGCCTTCAACTTGTCTAATTTTGAAGAAAATACTCAATGAAAATAAACGTAACTGGCACAATAAACTGCTAGAAGCTCTGTGGGCCTACCGAACGACGTTCAGAACTCCCACTCAATGTACACCTTACATGCTCGTATACGGGTCAGAGGCTGTANACTCCCACTTAATGTACACCTTACATTCTCGTGTATGGGTCAGAGGCCATACTACCATTAGAAATACAGACGTCGTCTCTCAGAGTCGCCATTGCAAACCAACTTACAATCGAAGAAAATACAAAGCTCAGACTTGAAGAACTTGAAAGTCTCGAAGGAAAGCGCCTACAAGCACAACAACATCTGGAGCTATACCAAGCAAAGATGATACGAGCAAATTGGTCTGCCCAAGGACATTTAAAATTGGTGACTTGGTCCTTGTTCTCAAAAGACCTATTCTTGCACGTACCCAAGGACATTTAAAACTGGTGACCTGGTCCTTGTACTCAAAAGACCTATTCTTGCACGTCAGCATTTAAAATTGGTGACTTGGTCCTTGTTCTCAAAAGACCTATTCTTGCACGTCGCAAGATAAGGAGGAAAATTTGAGCCGACTTGGGAGGTACCATTTGTCATTGAGAAGGTCTACGCCGGAGGAGCTTACCAACTCATCAAATCTCGAGGAGAAAGGCCTATGCTTCCAATAAATGGATGATACCTAAAGGCCTACTACCCGACATGACGACGCTTGCTGCTGTTAGTTTGCCGCGTATATATGAAAATTTTTGTGAACTTCAGATAGTTCTGGGGTTATTTATATGGCCTAAGAAGTCTATGACCAGATAATTTTTTTTTATCAATATCAAAATTTAAAGAAAATTTTTAGTATCGCATATTACATCCGTCCTTTTTCTCCATATATACTAATAAGATAAAATATACGTTAATTGAACTATGTTTTTTTCTGGTTCATAAAGAATTCCAGCTCCCTGATGTCTCCCTGTTAATTTCAAAACGAGATGTCAGGACTGCGGCTGATCTTTGCCTTCAAAGACGGTTTAAACCTCGCTTTAAATGAAGAAGATGTACCGCAAGGTGGAATAATCAACTTCGATATGAAATTTGATGATATCAACGTAGAATACAAAAATCCACTAATGGATGCTGTCGGAGAACAAGAAAAAGAGGGATTGCCATCATTGCTCAAATTCAGCACCAGGATTCTCTCCTCGTTAAAAGGGAAAGAAATTATTGAAGAACAAGATCCAATGGAAGGGCCAAGCTGTCATTTGCCTTCCATGATAGCTACTTCGGCAGAAAATTTGATAGTTGCCGACAATCAGAAAATACCTTTTGCCTCATTGCGTAGGACTCAGCAAAGAAATGCTGATCGGAGAAAACAAAGAGCTCTTGCCAAAGCGCAGAAAGAAAAAGCAAAGTTATTTGCGATCCCGGAAGGATACATTTATAATGTCGACATGAGGGAGTCTTCTGACAGTCATCCGTTGACAGAGGATGAAGTACAATCAGTACAGCGTCCAGAACCATCACCAGCATGGATTCACTCCAATTCCAATTCGGTTTGTTCCACTTGCCATTATGCAACACTTGAACAAGGACATTCTATAGGAGCCTTTGTAGAATGCCCAGTTTGCAATGTCTTACATCTGGGACAATATGGTAATTATGATGATTACTCATCAGCGAATGAATTGATAAGATATGATGATTTGCCGATCAATGATACAAACATAGTTCAACATCATCCATGGGACATTTTTCATGCGCCAACTCAAATTGAGACATATAATTTGATGGAAATAATACCACCTTTAACATGGAAACTAATCATTAATAATCAGTTAAATGATGAAGCCTGTTATCCAGCATATCCAGACAGAGTCGAGCTTGCAAAAATACATAAAGTTAAATGCAATGTTTTCAAACATTTTGAAATAGTCGATGGAGACTATGTTAATATTCTGGAAGGATTAGAATTATATACAGAGGTCTTTTCTCTTACAGAGCAACAAGAAGTACTCAATTGTGTGTTTGACCTCTGAATCAGAGGCAAAGCAAAACTGCTATCCGGAAGAACGTATTCCGAACCTAAAAAATGAATGAGAGGCAAGGGTCGCATTACGATACAATGCAGCTGCTGTTATAATTATAAGATAGATCGACAAGAAAATCTTCCAGGAATTTTACAATATGAGCAGGTGGAGCCAATGCACCCATGATAAAATGGATGATCACACGGATGGTCCAATGGGGGGTAATTCCAGCAGATTGCATCCGCAATAGTTGCATAATTAATATCTATGAAGAAGGAGATTGTATCCCTCTGCATATTAACCATCACAATTTTGTTTGTTCGTTCTGTACGGTCTCCCTCATATCGGAAAGCAGTATACCGTTTGGTACAGATATAGAGATAATCGGTCCAGGTGAATTCCGGGGATCTGTCAAAATTTATTTACCAAGAGGGTCCGTTCTAATTCTGAAAGGAAACGGAGCCGATATGGCAAAACATTGCATTCCGGGAGTCTGAAACCGTCGAGTGTCAATAACTTTCAGAAGGATGAGTGATGGCAAAACTCCATATGGATTTCAGCCAGATCTGGAACTTGAAGAGTTGCAACCATATGAGTTATAAACTCATTGCACCACTAGGCTATCCCAAAACAACAGCTTAAAAGGTCAACTTGTTTAGTAACTCATAACATAGTTTTCGAGAAGATCTTCTATTGGCAGGCATGCAGATGTATAAATATGCGGATAGCGATATGAAGACAACTTGTTTTNGAATTTATCTTTAAAAATCAATTTAAGTTATCAAATGAACTCATAATATTTTGAACTTTTTATAATGAGTTCTCGGGATAATAAACCATAGTGGAGATAAAAAATCAAGTCATTTAAATGTTTATATTTTTCAAAATTAAGTATTTTAGTGATTTAGTGTTTGTAAAATTTAAGTGCATTTTAAATGACTTGACTCATGGAATTATTTACAAAAGCTTCTCTGGCCATGGTGGACCTTCCAAAAATTTTTTTAGAATTTTCTAATCAATATTCTAATTTCCATGATTATTTTAAGTAAATAATGTGCAAGATCTTGAAAAATATGGCTCAATGTATAGAAACCTTTTTTGACTTTGGAAAAATCAAAGGATATTTTCCTTGATAGAGGCTACAACATGCCAAAATTTCAAGCCAAGGTGATGTATCAATATGCATGGGAAATCAAATGATCCAAAACAGTGTTTAATTAAATAAAAATATTTTATGCATCAAATTGACTTGAAATTTATTCCACATTATTCTCCTTTATTCATTGAGCAAGAGGGTATTTTTATTTTATTTTTATGATTTTTCAACACAAAGTTATTGATTTTCTAAGTTAGGGGTATTTAAATAAATATAAAAAGCCCTATTTTTCTATTTAAACCTCGCGTGCCACCTCAACCTACGACGGCTCCGAAGGCATGCGTGGCGCGCTGTGGTTGGACGCCGTCGTCCACGTAGATGCTGACTCGGCCCACTGTTTATGCCCTGAAGCACTATCCGGCTCGATCTCCTCCGTCCATCTGATACACGCTCGATCAAACGACTCCCCATCATCATCCCCGATAGAATGATCTTGTGACCGTCCACACTAAAACACTAAGATCTCAGCTTAGACTCAACCAAATCACCTCGGTTTTGGTCCTATGGACTCGTCTAAGTGAGACAAACACATCCATATGGTAATCATGCAATTAAATTAAGTCTAATTAAATGGAGAATTGAAATAGGCTCGGGATGTAAGGTTTTATACCTTTGCTCTGAGAAGTGAAGCTTTGATCAGAGGGTCTTAGCACGCTTGTTATGATCCAAAGAGGCTAGGGATTGAGTACCTAATCTTGGTGTAAGGCCTAGGTATGAATTTGATCACGGTCGGATTTGGGTGTTGGTCTAGAGCTATGGTAGAAGCTCTGTGGAAGCGGTATTTTATGGGGCTTTAGCTTCTTTCACTATTTTGAAGGTGTACGTAGAGTTAATTTGAGTTTGGGTGGACTTTGGAGGTGTATTGGGTTCTGTCCTGGTTTCCGACAAGGTTCCAAGCTCAAAATTGACTTCTGACAATGGGAATTTGTGAGGGAAAATGGTTGGAATGCACTGAGGGGATCTAAGGGAAGCTCTGCGTGAAGTTTGGAGAGATCTCACTAAGTAAATTTAAGCACTTAGTTTAATGGTTATTGAGGTGGCTTTTTATAAAAATGGGGTTATGGTGGATGTCATGGCCGATTAGGAGGTGTAATGTGGTGCTTAGGTGGAGGGCNGTTGGGTGCATTGTGGTGCTTAGGTGGAGGGCAGATGAGCTCCATAGTTTGATTTGGATGAGCTGGCCTCTAGATTTGATTTGGGTGAAGCTTTATGGGGGTGGCTCTCGGTTTTTAGCTTTTTCGGCCACCAGGCCGGCCGACCGTCCAGGGGGAGGTGGCTAGGAGCTCAGGGAACCCAGGGGAATATGTCACAGCAATTTAGTGCAATAATACCTAATTTTAGTAAGGATATCTTAAGGACATGCATTTTTGGAAATAATATTCCTTGATTTGAGGTGTCCTTTGGTCCATGGCTTGATTTAGGTGGTTTCATGGTGTTTAGACTAGTCACTAAGTCCAATTAAGGGCTGTGGTGGAGTTAATTTGGTGACTTTAGGGTGGTTAGGTCACATTTAGTGTATGAGTCCAAATGGGTGCAAATGACCAAGTCTTGGGTTTGGGCTAGTTTAACCATGTCAATTGGCCCAAATAAATGTTTCATTTGGTTTATATGATCATAAGGAACAACTTTGGTGAAGAATGGAAGTGGTTTTGAGTTCAATTGAAGGGTAATTTGAAGGAATTTTGAACTTTAATCAATTTGGTCATGTTGGGATAGGCTTGGGTCTAGCTCTTAGGGAATTTTGATTTTAATTAATTTGGTCATTTTGGGCTTTGCTTGGGTCTAGCTTGGGTTAGCCTTGGGCTAAGTCCAAATTTATTAATGTAAATGGTCAATAGGGACTTCATGAAGAGTTTTCAACATGAATTGGATGCCAATTTGGGGGTTAAGGCAATCAATTGGGTGTTCATGAAGAGTTTTCAACATGAATTGGATGCCAATTTGGAGGTTAAGGCAATCAATTGGGTAAATAGTTTTGAATATGAATTGGATGCCAATTTGGAGGTTAAGGCAATCAATTGGGTGAAATTTGGCCAACATGAATTGGATGTCAATTTGGAGGTTAAGGCAATCAATTGGGTGAAATTTGGGGACTTTGCCAATTTGGGGCTAAATTTGGGAATTTTAGATTTAGGCTAAAATCAAATGAACTTGAGACTTCACCAAGGCCAATTGATGGTTTATTTTAATGTATAAGAATGTGATAAATATTTTTCAACATTAATTAGGGATAATTGACTAGGGTATGAGTTCAATTTGGTGAGATTAGGTCATATGGTCAAAATTGGGGTTTTGATCTAAATCAAAATTAGGCTCAAATCATGAGCCAATTAAGCTTGAATTTTGTTTATCTTGGCCATCTCAAAAGTTAATTTAAATCTAGGATTGGAATTGGGGTCAATTGAGGTCAAATTGATGGACATTTGGGTATTGAATTTGGGGAATTTGGGCCCTTAAAGGCAAATTTGGGGGTTTTGGTTAAAGATGGTCAAAATTGGTCATGTGGTAGTTGAGAGGAATGAATTTGGGAATATTTGGAATTTATTGGGATTTTCGGGGAATTTTTTGAATTTTTGGGATTTTGGGCCCAAGAGGGGTATTTTGGTAATTTGGGGGTGCTTTGGGGCAAAAGGCCAAGATGGGTATTTTTGATAGAGTTGAGGTACCAACCATCACCAACAAGCCATGGATGAATAGAAAGCCCATTTTGGGTCCTCTACATAGTGGTCTTTGCCAAACCATAAACCTAGGGCTGGTAGGTTTAGGGGACCATCTACATGAGTATCCCAAAAAGATCAAGTGTCCTAGGTTAGAAATTTGAGTTTAGGGTTGTGAGTGATTGTGAGTGTAGTGAGTGAATTAGCTCCAGACCAACACCCAGGGTCAACCTTAAGGTCCAGCAGTCCTAAGGGTGACTCATCTTGAGTTTCCCCCATAGTGACCCCACATACTAAGTGTTATAAGTTAGGGCCAATATATGGAACTCCAAGTTGAGCAAATAGAATTTCTAATGGTGAGGGTTCCTTGTCTAGTTTTCTAAGAATAGTCAATAGGAAGGTTCTATGGCTAGACCTTAGGCTACTAAAGAGCAAAAACTAAACCTCAACCAAAAGTGAGGTCAACAAAGGCATTTGATTCTCTATACAAATCTTTGAGATAGATATAAAGCCATCTTAAATGAAGTAAAGGCATCTAATTCTCACTTATCCACACTTTCGTTAATTCTTATGACGGATGTGATTCCCTCTACTTTCCTTCCTAACGTAGCACTTTTTTCATTCGACTGGTCTTTTGATTTGGATGTGAGTCCATGTGCATTCCATCTCAATCCTGTCTTTTCACATATTTCCTCCTTTTGAAATTAATTTTTTACAAAATCAAAATTTAAATCAGAAATAAAAGTTAAAACATCAAAATCGTATCTTCCTTGTGGTTGTTAGTTTCCCTGATGTTTTTCTCTGCAAATTTATCGTGTAGCCCCTCACTTGGGTTAGCAAGCACAAATCTCCTTGTGAATTGCAAATTCACTCTTGAAATTGACATTTTGAAGGTACGCCCGCCAATCCCTGGCGAGAGTTTTGAAGTCTTCAAATTCGATCAAGGATTCCTTTGATACTCCCCATTGGAAACCTTCTCCACATTTTTTCTGTTCTACTCTGAGCATGTTGGCTTGGATAGTTTTGTTGGCTTTATTGATCTCTTCGATCAATGTCAATACGTGCAGTGTGCTCGTCTAGCACACCACACCTATTGGGGGTTGATACACAAAAAAGTATTGTTTTATGTATACATTTTATGCTTATTTTGGTGATATTACACTTTAAAGAAGGGTAATTTCATGTTGTTGTTGCAGGTATATCAATTTTAGGCATTTGGAACAAAAAGTAGCAAAAAAGGAGAAAATTTGGAGCCAAAATGGAGATTTTCATGATCCTGACACCAGAGGCGACATTTTCAAGAGAGCTGGCTGTCACCTCCCAAAAGAGCCCTTATGGGTGGTGGGCAGCCCAGGACTTAAATACTGCTTTTCCGGCCCTACACCTAGCCAATGTGGGACTATTTGTCCGTGACATTCTCCTCCACCCAATCACGGACGCCCCTCATCACGGATTGGCTCCACCAAGGGTCCCACTGGACTATGGAGAGTCCACACACCTGGCAGGCAGTAGTCTGCTCTGATACCACTTATCACCTCCCAAAAGAGCCCTTATGGGTGGTGGGCAGCCCAGGACTTAAATACTGCTTTTCAACCCTACACCTAGCTAATGTGGGACTATTTGTTCGTGAGATGGCGCTAGAGACTTCAGAAACTGGCTCCAAAGGTGCCATTTTATAGAGAAGCGGTGCTATTAGCACCAAAATTGGGGCCATAAGAACCTAAATCTAGAGAACAGCACAGACTTCATTAGGCTGGTGTTAGAGGCACCATAACTGGTGCCAGAAGCGCTAGAAATGAATTAAGAGGGAGTAAGGCGGTTCATGACTATTTTTTAGCAATTTTTGAAGGCTCTAAACACTTCAAATGTCCCATGGAGTGGTCCAATGCATCTAGACACTTTGGAAGGCTCTTTAATGAAGAGATATGTCTCTTGGATAAAGGTACTTGTCTCATAGTGTTAAAAGATGTGACTTTTAGGGGAAAAATTAGAGGAAATTTTTTATTCCTTTTGAAAGAAGGCTGACCCTAATTAAAAAGGAGAGGAGTCTAGAGAAGAAGGGCGGGCATAAGATTGAGAGATAGGTTTTGGCGTGAAAGAGAATTTTTAGAGAAGAGAGGATTTTCTTCTATGGTTGTAAGAGGAGAAGTAATGTGAGAGATTTCTTCTTCATTAAACTTTTAAGAGTGAACTAAGTATGATTGTAAAGAGAGAAAGTGCTTAAAGGGAACTTCTAGAGATTTGCTTGGGAAGGAGTGTGAGATAAGTTGCGTTATTTTTTTCCTTTAGTTTGTAAACTTGTTTTTATATATGAAATTCGTGTTTTGTCTTATCATTCTCATGAATTCTGAGTAGTCTTCTTTATCTTTCTCCCTACAATGAGATATGATTTTTTGAAGAATTAGTTTTATTTTGTAAAGTTTTAAATGTCAATAAATTGTGATGATTCGAACTCCGATCTTCATTTATTTTTTGATATAAACATATGATCTGAAAGGGCTATGCTTTCTACAATAAGGTAAGAGTCACATTCAATTACAATGGTGAGAATGTATTCTATGGGGTTGAGAGCAATTAAATAATGAAATTACTTTGATGGGCATAAAATTCGAGATTTTAAGGTGAAAGATTAAAATCCCTAATTTGGTCCAATTGCTTGGAAACTAAATTGAGATTGTTAGCTCTCAGGCGAGGGAGAAGTGAGAGCTTTGGAGTGACGGTCAATATCCTCTCAACCTAACCACGAATTTTGGGACCAAACTCTGGATTAGTCAATGTTATTTATGTACTCTTAGAGGGTAAGGAATATGATTGCTCTCATTTTGCATAATACAATTTTATATATGTATTTTAAATGATTTTAAATTCTTCACTTTCCACAAACTCATTGTAATGGGGAAGGATGCTTTCTTAAATTTGAACTCTTCATTTCCAAACTTTATTTAGTCTTTATAAGTTTACTTTTGAAGTTTAGCAAATAGTTTAGTTAACTAAGTTCTTTTAATTGTATTTCATTTAGGGCACATTGAATTTACTTTAGATTTGTTTTACTTATGTTTTATAGTTTGAATATTGTGTTTGACGTTATAATCATAAGAATTTCCAACTCCTTATGGGATCGATACTTAGGACTCAATTAGAGCCCTTTATTACTTGAGCGATACGTATATTTGCATTATTATTTCGGGGTTTGGCAACTTAGAGATTACTAAAGATAAAATTACTTATACTAAATTTAATTTTATTGGGATTGAACTGCATACTATTAGAGCTACCATGTGTGTATTATAATATTGAAAGATATTTACAACGCACATCACAGAAATTGACCGCCACATTAGAAGTCGATTTGTTAACCTCACTTTTTTGTTGAAGTCTAGTTTTTCTTCCTTAGGAGCCTAGGATATAGACATATGATTTTCTTATTGACTATCCTAGAAGACTAGTGATGGAGTCCTTGATAAAATATTTTGTATATGCAAATATTTAAGAAGTTGACACCTTTCAAAAGCGCCAAAAACTTGATGCAGGAAGATTTAAAATAAATATGCAATATAATCCCAACAAAAATATTTTTTTAAAAAAATAATTTATCTTTTAAAACTCTTTTTAAATTGCTAAATCTCTTTGAATATCAATACAAATATACTTATCGTTCAAGTAATAAAGGGCTCTAATGGACTCATAGATATTGATCCTACTGAGAAGTTGGAAAATTTTAAAGTAAATTATGAAAACTATTTTATAACAAAACAAAAAAAAATGAAAATAAAGTGCGAGGTTTGAAAATTAACTACTCATGTGAATGCTAATTAAAATGCAGATGTAAGACTACAGAAATTAAACTAAACTAAAAACAAAACTTTCAAAAGTAAAATTACGAAAATTAAACAAGTTTTTGTTGTGACGAAAAGTTCAAATTTAAGAAAGCATCATTCTCCTTTACAATGAGTATATGGTTTGTGAAGAAATAGAAATCATTTGAAAAAATATATATAAAAACTATTTTGTGCTAAATAGGAGCAATTCTATTCCTTACCCTCTTCCGAGTGCTATAAAGAACATTGATTAATACAAAGTTAGGTCCTTAATTTTGTGGTTAGGTTGGAGGATACCGGCTGCCACTCCAGAGCTCTCACTACTCCCTTCCATGAGGGCTAAAGATCTCACATTAAATTCCAATCAACTAAACCAAATTGGGGGTTTTAATATGTCACCTTAAAATCTCTAATTTTGCATCCAACAAAGTATAATTCTCTATTTATTTGCACTCAATCTCATGTATGACATACTCTCCCGTGAAATCAAATTTGATTCTCCCTATGTTGTAGAAATCATACCCCATTTAAGAACATATGTCTCTCAACAAGTTTTAACATTTCAATTGGTCAGATAGAAAAGTAAATGAAGATCGGAGTTCAAATCATCACAAATTATTATCATTTAAAACTGTGGAAAACAAAATCTATTCATCACAAAATCATATATTCAAAGTAGGGAGATGGATAGAGAAGACTACTCAGAATTCATGAAAAGGATATGATAAAACACAAATTTCATATATAAAAGCAAGTTTACAAAATAAAAGAAATAAAAATACAACTTATCTCACAATCCTTCGCAAAAAAATCCCTATAAGTTTTCTCCAAGCCTTTCTCTCTTTACAATCACTCCCAATTCTCCCTTAGAAGTGTAATGATAAAGAAATCTCTCACCTGCTTTCTCCTCTTATAACCTTAGAAGAAAATCTCCTCTTCTCTCTCTCTAACTCACGCCACTTTCTCTCTCTCCCTCACGTCACACACAAAAGCCTCTTTCAAACTCTATGAAGTATTCTTTTTTTATTTTAGGCTGCCTTCTTTGGAAAAGATCTCAAAATTGCTTCCAAAAGACAGCTCTTTTTAATTCAAAGATGTGTCATTTGATCCAAGAGTCATATCCCTTTATAAAAGAACCTTCTAAAGTGTCTAGATGCATTAACTTACTCTAAGAGGTGTGAAGAACAAGTGTCCCTTTGAAAATTCACTCAAAATTTGTCTCGAACCCCCTTGAAAAAGCAGTCCCTGACACATCAAGTGCCAGCTCTCTGATTTTGGCGCATGATGCGCCATAATCCCAAAATTAGCTTTTTTGGCTCGAATTTTGTCATTTTTTCTCCAAATGCCTAAAAATGATATACCTGCAACAAAAACACAAAAAATACTCTTCTTTAAAATGCAATATTACCAAAAATAGACCTAAAATAAGTACTTAAAATAGCGTATTATTTTGGTGTATCAACCCTCACCATTAGAAATTCTAAATACTTCTTTGTTCTTCTTGGAATTCCACATGTTAGTTCTAACCTCTAGCACTTAGTAGGATGGCTAATATAAGGGAGCTCAAGATGAGTTCCCCATAGGACTGTCTGACCTTAGGGTGGACCCTAGGTGATGTGGCTTGGTCTAGTACACACACACTTGCACTTCACACTTTCACTTACAACCTTGAACCCTAACCTACACTTGTCTAGTTTGATTCCCTTGCCTCTTTGGAGTCATGTGGGTGGTCCTCCAAATCCTTAATCTTTAGCTACGGTGGATAGGACTAGCACATGCAGGATATTAAGTGAGGTTTCTCTGGTCTCATGGCACCATGAGGGTAATTCTATGATCAGAATTTCCATTAAACCTCAACCTTACCCAAATTTCAAATTTTTGGCCTTTTAGCCTAGCCCAAAACTTCCCCAAAATTACCAAATTGCCCATAGAACCCTAAAAATTAAGGTTGACCCAAATCCCTCAATTATATTCAAAAATAATTTCAAACCATTTCATGCCATCCAAATTACTCAAAACACTCCAAAATTTTCATATTTACCGAAATATCCCCAATTTTATCAAAATTACCAAAATGCCCTTGGTGACAAAAAATTTCCCAAAATCTCCAAAAATCATTTCAAACACCCATAAAACCAATTCTTGACCATCCATTGGGTCTAATTTGACCAACACGACCCATGTTGATCAAAATCTCAATTTTTCCCTTTAAGGCCCAATTACCCCAAATCACCGCCAATTTCCACAAATTTGACTCCAATTTTCCCCAATTTCAATTTTAAACTAAAATTCATCATGTCTTACCCCAATTGAAATGAAACTCAAGACCAATTGAACCCAATTCCAAACTTCAATTCCAAATCCAAGTGAATTGCCTCAAACTGATCCAAAATCTAAAATCCTCCAAATTGAACTTCATGACCAATACAACTCTCCAATTTCAAATTCACAGCAAATTTCAACATATATAAATTCAATTTCAACCAATTCCAATTAAATTTGTTTAGCCCATGACTAATTTCAAAATTAAAATCAAACCTATCATGCATGTTAAAGGCCCATGCCCATGTCCATTTTCAAAAGCCCATGAGGTCAACTTTAAAAGCCCAACTTGAGCCCACATGACAAAGGATCAATTTTTCATCATCCCATGGCATTTTAATCGATTCACCATGGCATCACACCAAACATACCATGCATGTACATGACCCCTTACCCAAATTAGGCATCATGGCATAATCTAACAAAATTCATGAAAGTCCAAAATTCCATTTGCATGAAACTTTTCCATGGCCTCATACATATCATGGCATGACTCATGAAGCCTTCCATAGCCATCCCAAAGTCAATTTTGCCAAATTTGGCAAGTAAAGGTGTCCACTCTTCCTTCTCTCTCTCACATGGATTTACTCTTTTCATGAAGAACATAAACTCTTGCCAAACCCCAAACTAGCCATTTAACTTCACTCAAACCTACTTGAGGGCCTTAAGATCAACCCTAACCACCTTTGGACCAGGTTTAGCCAAGTGACCATGTGGTCAAACCCAACCCAGCCGAAATTACCCAAACCTCAATTCTCCCTTGGACTCTCACCATGGGGCCACTATAAACCCAAATTGACTCCACCACTCAACCTCCCTGACTCACCTGAGCCTATGGGTGACCTAACCATAGCCAATCGACCACCTCAGCTGGGGAAAAACCCAAGCCCGAGAGGGCCCAAATGACTTAAAACCCAAAATTGAACCCCTTGAGTTGTCCCATTGTTATTGGTTACTGGAGCTTTCTTTCACTCCACCTAAGTAGCTCCTTACCACCACAGCTGGACCTGATAACCACCACAACCTCCTCTACAAATAAGACCATCCCCACAGCCAAAAAAATTGTGTGATCAAACCTTAATAAAACTCTGCCAAAGTTCTCCCAGACTTCATGGCAACCCTAAGAAGCCAATGTCAACCATTTTTAGCCCCTCATCTCCACTGTAAAGCCCTAATTTCACCACTAAAGTTCAGTGGTTTTCACGGTCATACCACCAAATGCCACCAAACTTCAAGCTAATTGTCCCATAAGCTTCACCATAGCCAAAGAAGACTTCCCCAACCAAAGCCTCATCATTTTGAGCACTCTAACCTTGCCCTAGACTAAGCCCGAATCACCCTCTGGTCAAATTCTTACTTGGACTCAATCTCAGTTCAAATTGACACTTGGAGGAGGTTAACTAACTCACAATGAAGCTCGGGAACAAATCCAATTGAGTCCACACCTCTTGGACTAAGGTATGGACAATTTTCCCCTAAACTAAGCTCAGTTTGGTTATTTATGAAGCAAACATGTATTTCATACTTGATTAACCGTATAGATAGATTCGTCTTGAGTAGATGAAGCTTTATAAACAAACCCCATGTGATTTGGTTAAGAATCATGGGAGAAATTAGGTTTAGAAAATGAATGGTTTACAGTTTAGGGCTATTGGGGATGATGACCAGAAGTCGTCCGATCATGTGTGTATTGGACAGATAGATCAGATTACGCCGGACGGATGGACAAAACATAAAGATCGGGTCGTGCGGCAGCTAAGTCAGATGGCGACGTCCAGTAGCGAGACGACGTGTGGGGCTTCGGAGAGTCTTATGATTACACGGAGGCTGAGTCAGATAAGTAGGAAATTAAAGGATTTATGATTTATTTAATTCACAGAACTTAGAAAATCCATAACTTTGTGTAAAAAAATGATAAAAATAAAAAAAAATACCCTCTTGCTCGGTAAACAGAGGAGAATAATGTGAAATAAAAATTAAAATTATTTGACTTTTATTTTATTTTTAATTAATTAAATACTCAAAAATTAATTAAATCATAAGTCATTAAATATTAATCACCATGGCTTAAATTTTTAGGGGTTTAAACCTCCCATCAGTAGAAGTGTTCTCTGCTTTTTCCAAAGTTAGATAACACCTCTAAGTGTGGAAGCCCTGATTTTCAAAATAAATCACCTTTGTTTAATTAAAAAATTATAATAATTACAATATAAATTAAAAAAAAAATTCAAAACTTGTTTTGGTAGGTTCGCTGTGATTAGAAGACCTTACAAAAAATGTAAATTGGATTTAAATAATTAAACACATCACTTTATGTAAATAAGTACTTAAAATGAAATAAAATTTAAATGTAAAAATCACAAAATTAGGCCAACACTATAAGAAATTATCATTTTAACTTAATGTAAAAATTGGGAACTAATTTGAAGTATATTTACCACTAAACTTGATTTTCTAAGTAAAATGGTATTTTTGCATTAAAATAATTATAATAATTAAAATATAATAAAGAAAATTACAAAAAATGTTTAGGGAGTCCCTTGTGACAAGGGAAGATTAAGATAAATAAAATGAAGGTTAAAATAAATATTTGATTTTTAAGGTATATTTCAAATTTAAAATAATTAAAAATATTTAAAAAATGATAAAAACCATTAAAATTGAAAAATGCCCCCAAAATGTCACAATTGGTTCTCAGGTCACTTGGGAGCAATTAAAATATTTTCTCTAATTGTCTAAATAAAGCTATAATTTTTTAAAGTCTTAAAAATGAATTTCCCATAATTTTGTACTAAAATAATTACAATAAATAAAATATAAATAACAAAATATGGAGTTTATTTCTCTTGTTTTCGAGGACTCAGAGAGATTTAAGAAATATAAAAGTTAATTTTCAACTTAAATAATATTTTAAATTTAACTAATATTAAAAATCATTAAATAATTATAATAATTAAAAATATAACCCAAAAAATCATGAAATTTGGTCCTAGTGGCTCTCTAACCGAGGTGAACCTTCAATAATTTTCCTAAGGACAGATAATTTATTTTGATTGATTAAATGAATTAACTTTGAAAATCTATATTTCTGGAATAAAATAATTATTATAAATAAATAAAAATTAGAAAATTACATTTTCTCCTCTAATATTTTACTTGACCCATGATTGGGGTATTATAAAAATTTTAAAGTCATTTAAGTTATATTTAATAAGTTATAAAGTGGAGAGCATTAGGGGGCAAAATGGTAATTTTGGATTTGAATGTCTTAATTAAGTTTTAGGATTGATTAAAGGGTAAATGGGTAATTTGATCATAATGAACTCTTTTAAATGATTAAAACACAAGATATTAAATGACATATACCAATACCTTACATTTCTAAAATAAGGGTGTAATTGAAATTTCCATTAAATATTATAATTTGGAAGTTAATTAAATTAAATGATCCTAAGATGATGGGTTTGATTTTGAAAAATGATAACTAACAAATTTAAAACCCTTAGTTAACGTTTGGCAGTGAACTAGGCTTAATTTGGATTTGTTTAATAATATTTAAGAAAGAAACATAACTAATTATGAACATTTTGCAAATACTACATGCCCAGCTTTAATTGTAGGCATGAAATCCTTAATAACTTGAGTTTGCCCCTTTAAAGCACTCACTCATATAACTTTTAAATGAAACATTAAATGACTAATTAAGTACCCTCTCATGAGATAATTAAAACATCAGGTTCATTGAGCATAGGGTAGCTTAATCAATCAAACCCTAAATTTAACTTCAGAAGATTACTTGAACAATCCAATAAGTTCAAATGAACTCAGAACAATTCAAGGGATTTTAAAGGTTGTTTGTGGTTATGCTTCGAACACCCTTATAATCTTTTGGCTATTTTGAAGGACGAATGAATCTATTATACTTTGTTCAAGAAAATCATCCATTAAAACTTCTAGGGAACCATTAGGTTGAGACCTAAAATCTAGTAGGGGTAGCTTGAACCTTCTTTCCTGTTTTATTTCCTGCAATTTATTTAAATTCCTACAAAATTATACATATACTGCCAAACTAATCTTTCACCGGGAGTGAGATAAGATGACAAATATGCATTAAAATTTTTGTAATGCAATTTTATTTACTTTACAACACTTTCTTACTTTCACATGTTTACGTTACTCTGCAAAACTTGCAAAAAAAATTTTATGCAATGTCAAAACAAAATAACTTTTTCAAAATCAATCAACTTTTTCAAAATTAAACAATATTTTGAAAACCAAAACAAATAAATAAAATAACTTCATAACACATTCTTTTGAATTTACGGGAGTCTCTTGGATGAGGTAACCCACGGTTGCTAACGAGATCTCCCCAGTTTAAATAAGCTTAAGAACTAATTTAGACTAAGTAAATTCAAAAGAAAAAAAAGTGGTACTGGAACGAGGGAATCGTGGGATCATGATCGGTGTCGCTCTAATCAACTTTAACCCCCCCTGCACCAAATAAGACATTTGAACAAAGCAAAACAAAACATTGAAATATACATGTGGTTAAACCTTTTGAACTTTAGACATTAGGATTGCCACTACGACGAGGAGCTTGGAGGTAGTATCGTGGGCAGCATGACAAGTGGATCTACAACAACAAATTTTCTTAGAATCAAACAACAAGCCATAGGACTTCGAGGTTGTCTGTCTAGTGTAACATAAATCCTTAACTTATCTATAGGCCTTTGAACAATTATGCTGTGTAATTTAAGCCCTAACTCACCTTAGGCTCTGAGGTTGACGCTTGTTGTGACATAAACTCTCCTATCTTCCAGACTATTTGTATGACTACATCATGCAAATATACGCCCTATATAATGATAATTGGCAGGATGAAACATTTAATAACATCTCACCGAAATTAAAGTCAAACTATAAGATAGCTTGAGAAGTCATCAATGTTCTCCTCAGGTTCTGTGGCATCTCCTAGTCTTTCTTCCTTTGGATTACATAATAAATGTCTTTCATAGACATACCAACATTGAAATCTTTGAGAATTAGTATAACACTTCCTTAAATGGAATATGACATCTACTCTTTTTCTTTTGTCATCGAATATTAGACCTTCCTAACACGGAGTTATGCATTCCTTTAGTATTTTTTTAGAATAGGATGTAAGTCGCATAACATTCCTCATCCAAAACTGACATTGACATCTTTGGGAAGTAGTGTAAGACCTCCTTAAATGGAATATGACATCTACTTTCTTTTTTACTATTAGATGTAAGACCTGCGTGACATGGGATTTTGGCATTCCTTTAGCATTTTTTTTTGGGATAGGATATAAGTCTCCAAGCATTCCTTCCCAAGATAAAGATATCTACATTTGACATCTTTGGGAAGTAGTATAAGACCTCCTTAAATGGAATATGACATCTACTCTCTCTCTTTTACTATTAGTTGTAAGACCTTGCTGACATGGATTAATGACATTCCTTTAGTATTTTCTTTGGAATAGAATGTAAGTCACATAACATTCCTCATCCAAAATTGATATTGACGTCTTCGAGAAGTGTTATAAGACCTCCTTTAATGGAGTATGACATCTACTTTCTCTTTACTATCGGATATAAGACCATCCTAACACGTAGTTATGGCATTCCTTTATTTCTTCCGATGAGATAGGATATGTCTTTTAGCATTCTCTTCTGAAGACAGACACCAATAATTGACATCTCTGAGAAGTAGTATAAGACATCCTTAGATACTCTCTCTCATACTGTAGGATGTAAGGCCTTCCTGACATGGAATTATGGCTTTCCTATAGCCTACCGTTCTTTATGACTTCTTCATAAGTTATGACATTCTTCTCCCTAGCAGACTTCAAAGATTGAATGATAAAATAGCTGACACAATATAATCATATTCTTCTCCTCAAAACCACTGACAGGCAAATAATTTCATTGGGTAGAATGAACTGTTTCGGTCAACGCTAATATGTGCGACATACTTGTTCAGTATTCTACACATATTCGGGGCCCATTTGTTGACCTCGCTTTTGTGAGGATTCTAAAATGACACCCATAGACTAGACAGGGCTTGAGTAACCCTCTCATTCAGGATTCTCATATATCTCATAAAGACATAAAAAAAATGATCATCATGATCAATAAGAAAAGAAGGGTCTACCAACATTGACCTCTTTGAACTTATCTAGGGTCACTAAAATACTAAAAACTGGATTAACTCCAAATATACCCTTTTTGAGTTCAAACCATGATAACGCCCCAAAAATGATCAGATCATTTATGACAAACCCTGATTTGATCAAAACCTGACCCAATAGTTACCATAATGACCATTTGGTCAGTACATATATCCGATTGACTTAATTGGTGAAATTTGGTAAAATTGGTCAACTTTGATCAAATTGGTCAACCCTGATCAAAATGGTCAACTTTGGTCGAACTTGGTGAAACTAAACCATTTGGTCAACCCAGAAACCAAATTGGTCAAAATGGACCATTTGATCTAAACACCAAATTGGTCAAATTAGACCATTTGATCAATCATAGACCCTATTGGTCAAACTTTGGTCAAAATGGTCAATTTTGAACGTCATGGTCACCACATTGGCCATTTGGTCATCCATAAACCTAAATGATCACCATATGGTCAAGGCATCACCATATGGTCAATTTGACCATCTTGGTCAACCTTAGTCAACTGTGGTCAAACCCAGGTCACGCCACCAAATTCAAGGACCACATGACTAAACTAACCATGACATGGTCAAGTAAGTCATCCTGGTTAACCATATACCAAAATTGGTCAACCATGATCACCTTGGTCAACCTTACAATTTTTTGTCAAAATTTGGTCTTTTCATTAAATTATATTATTCTCTTAACTAATGAATCATTTAATTGATTAAAGAGAATGAAATTAAGAATTATTAGACCTAGGATTTAAGTTTAAAGTATTGATTTAAACCCATGGCAAGTCAAACCCATGGCCACCCAAAATTCATATTTTATGCTTAAACCCTAAATTCACAACATAAAAATTGTTAATGGTTCACCCATGACCCATGACACACACCATGACATGACTAACATTCATAAATGACTCATTAGTCATGACAATTGGCTCAAAACAGAAGTCATCATGAAGACATCATGAAGGGAAGAATAAGGTGACAATATTTCATGAAATTTGGAATGAAGATGTAGTGAGCTCATCATTCACCTCCACCTTCGTCCAATGAAAGAAAAAAAAACCTATTTAAACCCTTATCCAAGACATGATTAGGGTCATCATGATCAAAGCATAAAAAATGGAAATGGAGAGGAATATGAGTCATCCCCTCCCAAGTTCATTGAATGATCAATGAATCCATATGGAGGAGGCTGATTCAAATTCTTTTGAGCAGCCTTATCCACCTCCCAAGTTACCCAATGGAGAAGAGCCAAAACAAGAACTCAAGCTTCATCTTAATTGAAGATCACATATGGATAATGCCTTAGGAGATACATCCATGGTAATCCTTGGCCAGGAGACTTATCCGCAATCATTAAGCAACTGATAACTTCTCAGTCAAACAAATGATAAACTTATAGAAGTGCTCTTCCTGAATTAAAACAAATAAAAATAAAACAATCACCAAACCAGTAAGCAAACTAAAATGAACCAAAGTTAATTAAGTAATCAAAATAACAAACCAATATAACAAACCATAAAATGAAGGCCTAACTAAAAGAAAGGACAAACTAAAACTTGTAAGTTATTAAAACTTAAAGAGAACCATAAAATTCACTAAAACATAAACTTAAAAAAATAATTAACCCCTAGCTTGCAATGAATCCATTTATGAGTTGCTAACAATGATTCTTCTGTCACTTTTAACTATGTAAACCACAAACCATAATGACCCTGAGATGATAGAACCATGAAACCTTAACTAGGTCATCATAAAATCAAGTATATCAATTAAAGATAATCCTAGTAAAAATCAAACCAACTAATGAAAACAATCTAAATAAAATTCAAATAAAATAAAACTCATCAACCCAATAAAATCTGAAAAACACTAAAAACATAAAGTAAACCCTTAATGAAAGAACAAAACCAGGCATAGCTTGAACAATAATAATAACCAACCTCCTGGTTTAAGGAAGATCACTTGGATGACTTGGCCTATGATTAATGACAAGAATCTTTCAGTAGGAACATGCTACACCTCTTCTGACCAAGTATATCAAAAAATATTAGCCTTGGACGGACGTTATGGGCATCTTAACAGCAATAGTCTAAAAATAAAGCTCAATTGACATTTTTACTTCACAATTTATCCATTTTTATACTCATAAGGCACTTAACCTCTAGACGTCATAGAATTATATAGGACTTTGTATTGTGATTATTGTATTTGCTCGCTAGATGCTTGCTAGGACAAGTAGTTGACTCACGGTTGTATTATGTTTACATAAATTCTCTTTGTATTAGAGTTTTCTTAAGTAACCTTAATTTCTTATGATGTAATTAACTATAGGAGTTTTCCCTTATAGGAAGTTTGAAGATTGCATATTGACATAAACCCTTTCTAATCTTCGGATTAGATATGGAAAAGAAATGTAGTATAACCAATGCAATATGGTTTCTCTTGAGGAAATGTTGTATACTACATATAATAAAACACTCTAAATTGGAAGTGCAAGCTTCCTAAAGCAGACTTTAGCTTATCAACTCAATGATATGCAGTACAACAAATACAACATGATTGTACTCAAGAAAATTTTGTATGCTACATGCAGTAAAACATTCCAAATTCAAAGTCTAAGCTCCCTAAAATAGACTTCAAGTGATTTAACTAATTGTTGTACTCAAGGAAATACAATACAACAAATATAACATAATTGTATTCATGAAGATGTTGCATACTAATTGCCATGAAACACTAAAAATTAAAATTTTACATGTTTTATTATTATTTTTTAAAAAAGAAAGAAACAAAATGAAAAAAAAAATTGATTCCAAATGGGGCCTAAGAGACCCTTTGGGATCACTCTAATGTTTATTTTTAAAATAAATTTATGTTATTTTATTTATATTTTAACATAAAAGAAATAATGTTTTATAGTCTTATGAACTTTTTTTATTTTAAAAATAAATAATAATAATAATATATTTGATGTTCTTATCAATTTTCTGATTTTAAAAATAAAAAATAAAAATATAAGCTTCCTCCTAATAAAACTAATAAGACAAGTAGTCGTCATGCACATGCTAAAAAGTATCATGAATAATATATTTTTGGAGTGTTATAATTTATATGTTTTTCTTTCTCTTTATTTTAAAACCAAATTAACTTATTTTTACTAACACCTATTTTCTTTTTTTCCTTTAGTTTTTAAAATTTTATTTACTGCTATGATTTTATATGTTTTTCTTTTATTTTTATTATTTTAAAACCAAACCAACTTATTTTTAATAAAACTCATGTTATCTTGAATATGCTGAAAAATAACAATCTCAATCAAAGATATTTTAATTTACAATAAAACATAAATAAATGAAAATAAAAATTAAAATTGAAAAAAAGATTTCCAATAAGGGCCCTTAAATTTTAAGCAGCCCTATGTTGATCCAACATATTGATGAATAATTCTTAGTCCAACTTATATGAGTAAAAGCATCAAAATAGAAAGGCCCTTAAAATAATAATAATAATAATAATAATAATAATAATAATAATAACGGATTAATTAAATCAGATGGCATTTAGAAAAAAGGCTCAACATCAAAATCATAAACACCAAGAAAGCCTTATCTAGTGTCAAAAACACCAGCTCACGTTCTATTCACGTTTTATTCTTTTGTTATTCAGACACTATAACTATAATTGATTACTAAGCGTCATATCTAATTATATGCAGTAATCATTTTAATTTTTTTTATTTAACTAAATGTATTTGAAATATTTTCTCATTAAGCAAATATTGTACTTATGTTTTTAATCATATAAATCATTTTTAAAATTGGATATACTTTAGTTTATTTATGTCATCTTTAATCTCTGAAATTTATAGTTAAATAAAAAATTAAAAAGACTATCTACGTAATGGTGTATAATGTTAAGTAATAAATTACTTAGAATATCTGAATAAAATAAAATACTTTGTCACATAGTTGTTATATATGATGTTGAGTGATAGATTAGAGTTAGAATATCTGAATAAAATAAAACAAAAAGTTAGATGTGAGATGGTGGGAAGTGAGACGTGAGAAAATTCCTCTAATAGCGTTATTATATAAACACTCCGTGCAATTCCATCGTTAATAGAGATGCTCAGAAACAACGTAGACGTGAGAAAATTCCACTAATACCTTTACATTATAAGCACTACATACAATTCCAGGAAGTTAATAGAGATAATAAATAGGAAACAACATAATAGCAGCTAACAAGCTACTACAAAACGAAAACAGAATCAACATCCTTCCTATAAACACCAGTGCACGTCACGAGATGCAAAAATAAAAACTGATGGGAGAATTCCTGAAATGTTGATAAATACTATAATTTTTATTCTGTTTTAGATTTTGGTAACATTTTTTAAGTTCTGTTAATAAATTCAAATAATGTAAATATTTAATATTACATGAAAATCATAACAAAATTCTAATGATAAACAACTAACATATGATGCATCTTCTGTGATTATTTCAAAATAAACGCACCACAAGCATCCAATGGTTCATTTTGAATTGTTCCCTCAAAATAATGTATAGCATTATTATTATTATATTTACATATCTAGGACTCGACTTTATTAAATCTTTCAATACGGTTCCAAGGCATCAGCATCACAAGCACAAAATCTCCAGCAAAAAATTTTACAGTTATATAAACAAGCAGATTTTTAAGATGCAAATGCCTCTGAAGTGATTAACACAAACCAGCAATTATCAAACTGTTAGAAACATAAGTGTGCTAAAGAGACTACTTTCTGAGATAGATAATGAGATACAAAAACCATTCTTAAGAGCATTACAAAATTATATAGTAAAAGCCTCAAAATAAGTCCAAATAACTATACAGTATTGGAGCAAGGACACTAAAACAAAGGCCATTAGGACATGATCATAAAAAATTTAGAGGTGTAGAGAATATTTAGCTCTAAGCTATAGCAGCAACAAAATGATGCCTATTTTCTAGGTTATATCCATGTACTAATTGGACTAAAAGTTATGTTATGTATCAATTATTGGCAATGTCACTCTAAAATTTCAGCAAGCCGAAACTGGCCTAATTTAATTAATTGAATAAGAAAATAAAGAAATAAGTTTCATGACTTTCTATATTAGCTTGTCATCTAATTATATGGCTGGTTCCCGATTAGTCCGTGAATCACTCAAGGAAAAGAGCGTAAGAAAAGAAAGAGAGAGATCGAGTAAGTAGTAAACAATAGAGAATGATAATACTTCGTACCTTATTCATAAAATGATCTCTCAATTTATAGGAGACGATACAATAAAATGTTGCTACATTTTTGCCCCTGCTTTAAAGGAAACAGTATTGGGTTATTTCTAACATTTCACATGCATGAGCTTATCGTTTGGCTGCTCTCTGGATTTGCCGATAAAGCTAAATTGGCTTTGGGTCGACAAGATCAGCTCGGTTGGTTGAGATCCGCTCGATCAGCTAAATTTCCTTGATATGGGTTGGTCGATTATTAGGATCCCATTGTCGATGACTGACTTTAGATGAAGCGCCTTTTAGTGCATATGGAATGGTTGGAGATGTTGAGAAACCGGATCTTCCTTGGATTGACTCTCTTGTGATGATTGGCTCAGATGTTCTTTTGTCGCATTTTTACCTGAACGGATCATTCTTCTAATTGCCCGTCATCCTTCTTTTGTTTTGTGGTTCAGTCGAATTTTGGCCTCACGGGCTCATAAGATCAGTCGGTGAACCGAAGCTGGTTAATAAGTGTCGACCCAACACTATCAAAGTACAGGGAATCACCTTTCTTTCTAGAGTCAGATGAAATCTTCAACAGTCAGGCGTCGGTCGTTTCTCTCGCGGGTGTTGTTCTCTTACTCAAGCTAGTGTGTCTCAGATGACATCCAACATTTGATCTTTCAACTCTTGGAAGTGTTATGTCACAAAATCTCTAATGCAGTCCAATTGGCGGTGTCACTGTTGTGGGTTTTTTTCTTTAGGTCGCTCCTCTTCTTGTTTGTGGCATGATCCATGCACATAACAATTTTTAGTGTGTTTAATCCTGGTTTTTCAATGAATCACATTTAAGGAATGGAGCGTAAGGAGAGAGAGAGAAAAAGAGAAAGAGGGGTGAACAATAATAAAAAATAGTGTCGTGTATTATTCATAAAATGAACTACTTATTTATAGGAGAGAGGGTACAATGTGATATTACATCTTTTTCCTAGGGGTCGTCTGGGTATTTCTGATATTTCACATTTATGAGGTTATCGTCTGGCTACTCTCTGGGTCGGTCACTTAAGTTTAATTGGCTTCAGGTCGGAAAAATCAAGTTGAGCGGTTGATACCTTTTTGGTTAAATGAATATACTCAATATAGGTTAGCAAGTTATTATGGTTTGTTTGTCGATACTTGACCCAAGATGAGGGGCCTTTTTGTGTTTCTGAGATGATTGGAGAAGCTAGGAAACCAGATCTTCCTTGAGTTAGCACTCCTGTGACTATTGGCTCAAATGTTCTTTTGCCACATTTCTATCTGAATGACTCTTTCATGTATCATTTAGTTGTCTATGGTGTGTTTCGTGGTTCGATCAGCTTTGGCTCGAACAGCTTCACTTAGTCGGACTAGTGGGCCTCATGGCCTTCTTTCTCTGGGCCCCTTCATCATACTCTTTTCTTTTAAGCCGTTAGATCTCCTCATGATTGATGCTAGAACATTACCATGCAAAATATCCAATATTCGAAGAAAAAGAGGAAAAACACAAATCAAATCCCAAGATTTCGAAAGTCAAAACACAAATTAATTTGTTGATAAGACAATTAAATGAAAAATAGGAAGGAGAAAAGCTCGCTCATGATCAAGGGCTAGAAGAGAACTCCAGAGAACAAAGAAAACCATGGCGTCACCTTAACTATGGGAGCCGAAGGAGTGAAAATAAGAGACAAAGAGCTTCACCATAACTATGAGAGTCTAAAAGCCAGAGAGGAAGTGTAATCAGAAAGCTTGCCTTAATAACACAAAAAAAAATTATCTATTTTTTGTGTTTTAAAAATAATCAATACCTGTTTAAGAAAATTATTCAAACATATTAATTTTTTTAAAATTTATTTTTGTTTCTAAAAATAAAAAAACAAAAATTGATTCTAAACAGAGCTTCAGAAATAAACAATTTTCATACCCACTAAGACAACTAGTTTTGATAGAATGCCAAATTGTCCGATACAAAATGTACCATTAAAGAGATTATCGAATTCCCATTAAAACAAGCAGAAAAATTTACTACGCTAGTTTAGTATAAAAGTACATTATAGCAGCATAACTATCTTTCTGATTGACTTTAATTTTGAGCATAAATAATATCAAAATTTTACTAATAAAATGATTCAATAATAAAAAAAATATTTGAAGAGCAAGAAAATATAGAGTGAATAGCAATAAACTTTCACTAAACTAAAGGTGTCCAAAAGTTTAATACAAATGACTGTGACTCAAATTTATTTCCTAACCTCTTATTTGTTAGCTTGGATGAGAATTCAATGTCATAGAAAAAGATATGTTAAAGCTGCAACAGTAAAAAAGAATATAATAAGATCTGATAAGTACTCTATATAAGGCTTATCGCCAACTAATACGTAAAAAGTACATAAAAGTCGTGCGTCGTTGAGGCCAATTCCATTGTGAAGTTGTTTGCTAACCGTTCATGTGACCATGTAAACTGAGTCACTTTTGAAGGAATGTTTGAATACCTTAACAAGTATGCCTATTCAGCCCTTAAGCAGTTGATCATTTTTTCCCCCAAGTAGAATGAGCGCTCCAATCAAATGCTTTTACTTTATTTCTAACAAATATGTTATGAACTGATATGTTCGAGCATGAACTTCACATAAATTAGACACATAAAAAACTTTAAAAGCTTATGTTCAGTTTGGCGAGCTCAAGATAACTTGGTGAAAACAATAAATTTATCTTTCAGCCGCCTAGTTTAAGANGGCGGCGTCGATTGCGGCAGAGAAAACGCAACCTCTGCGTCGTCCAATGACGCCCGCTCGCTCGCTCGCTCCCCTGCGCTCGTCTTCTCTGCGACGTTCCTTCGCGCCAGCAACACAGGGCTTTCCTTCGCGCTGCTTCGCGCCCTGCGACGAAACTGCGGCGTGCCGATCGACTGTGTATGTGCCAATCAATAGAAATGGCATCAGGGCGTTCCTACGCCGCTGCCCTCGCCAGTGATAACCCCGTCTCCGGCCCTCTTTCCAATATGTTTCCGCAACGATACCATCACAATTTTGCCCTTGGCATTGAAACCGGATTTCTCAAAAAAAACTTCCCGTAAAAACGGCAAACCTGCAATCTTTCTCACTGAGGCAGAAATCTCCATCCTAGCAGCGCCCTGCCGACTGTTCTTAGTAGGTAAGTTTCTTTATGGAAACCCTAAACTTGAACTAATTCGAAACGACTTTGAGCAAATGAAGCTGAAAGGGAGTTGGAAGATCGGTAAATTGGATGGTCGCCACATCCTGATTCAATTATCAAATGATGAAGACTACACCCATTTGTTTGCGAGAAGACTTCTTCGAATAGAAAAGCAGGTGATGAAAGTTTTAAAATGGACGGTGGATTTTGACCCTCGTACTGAATCTCCTACCATTTCTGTTTGGCTGCGCTTCCCAGGTTTGAAGATCCACCTTTTTGATCAAGAACTTCTCTTTGCTTTAGCGATGGTATACGGTAAACCCCTCAAAACTGACACGCCTACAGTGAATCTAACTCGGCCTTCAGAAGCCAAAATTTTGATAGAAAGGGATATTACTTTACATTTTTTGGAAGAAATATGGATCGGCACACCATATCAGGGTTTTTGGCAGCAAGCAGAACTTGAACAGATACCACTTTATTGCACTCACTGCCGTATGTCTGGACATTCTCCTTCTCAATGTTATCAGTTGCATCAAAATTTAAAACCTTCAAGTAAAAACGTTTTTGGATTTGCCCCACCTCATATCTGTCCCTCCTCTGCCCCTGAGTGCATTCCACAAACTATTGAAACACCAGTTGACACAATGTCACCTCCGCCTCCCACTACCGGAGACAATACTCTCTCTGTTCTTCCGACTGATATATTGGCAGATGGTTTACTTGAGCCCGACAATCAGGATAGTATTGAAGCTCCACATCCCCAGGATGTTTTAGGCGTTGAAGAGACATGCTTACCATCTCTTCAGAATCAGAATGTTAGTACTGCTAGTCAGGAGCTGGGGGCTCATTCTCTCCTACATGCCCAACAATCTGTTGATCACACTGATCTGATGAGTCAGTCGTCGGATGAGGAATGACAGGTTTACATATCTAGAAAGAAAAAGAAGAATGGAGGCACACCCCAACTTGGGAACTTAATGGATGATACCCTAGTAACTTCGGATAATGGAACGACACTCAACAATTTGTTAGCTATCTCGGGTCCTAGAACCAGAGGTAGAGGCAAGACCAAGCTGGCTCGTGCCTAGCAGCTTATTTCCTATAAGTTTTGTTTTTCTTTTCCTTTTTTTTGTGTTTTATCTATGTTTCATCCTTTTAGGATGCTAGTGTCTGATGTATCGTATGGGTAGGACACCTTTTTTTGGGTCCTCTCATACAACCTATATGTATCTTTTCAATTTCAATAAAAATAGCCCTTGGGCGTTTTAAATATATATATATATATATATATATATATATATATATATATATATATATATATATATATATATATATATAT
>JXCR01147644.1:117397-150859 GCA_002079205.1 Phalaenopsis hybrid cultivar
TATATATATATATATATATATATATATATATATATATATATATATATATATATATATATATATATATATATATATATATCTTGAATTCAAAATTGTCCTGTGAGGCACACTGAATGAATCGAGCATAAGATAGAAGAGAGAAATGTATAAAGAACACTAAAGTGAGAACGAGGCTAGATTAGCCTGAACGATTACTGTAGCAATAACCCCATGTATATAAAACAAGGGAGTATAAAATAAACAATTACCTATTTGCCCCTGCTTGAATAAGGGTGACACAAGGTATTTTGATCATATATAAATAAATGAATAAATAAATAAATAGATAAGTAAATAAAAAGTCTTTGGTTCGGTTGCCTCATACATAACCCCATATATATAAAACAAGGGGGTATAAAATAAACAATTACCTATTTGCCTCTGCTTGAATAAGGGTGACACAAGGTATTTTGATCATATATAGTTTAAATGAATAAATAAATAAATAGATAAATAAATAAAAAGTCTTTGGATCGGTTGCCTCATCATTCCACCATCCATGATCGACTGACCTTGAATCAACTAGGTTCATATAGGTGATTTAATTGATTCAGGGCAGATGATCAGTTCTCATATGTTGGTCAGTTTGTTGACTATGCAGAGGACAGTCTGTCGGCTTGGTTGAGGGCAGTCGGTCAACTTAACTAATGACAGTCGGTCGACTTAGCTAAGGACACTTGGTCGACTTATGTCCTTGGGTAACTTCGTTCGCTCGGCTCCTTTGGTCTGATTATTAGATGTTACCAAGATGAGACTAGACTTTCGAACAAAGAGCACATTATCGTAATCCGACAGGTAAATCACCCCTTTAACAGAAGAACCACCGAGGAATTTATTTTGGTGCATTGTCGAGCGCTAGAGTAATCTTGGCGAGTCTTGAAGGTTTCTCTAAGGCGACTCATGTTACTTTGGGGAGGTTGGCAAATCCCTCTCTTTGGTTTGGCAGCTCCTGATCTTTGACCCGAGGGGATTTCATTCGACAGACTTTTGGACATGGTTTCAAGGGGGGTATGGTTAGACACTGGATCACGCAAGCTCACGTTGATGTGATATTTGACGACTTGTAGGCCAACATTGACCATACTTGTTTTTCATAGGATCTCCTTGAGATTTGTGACATACTATGAGTAAACATAGTTAGTTCTTGATTATCTTGCTTCTTGAAAGTTTTGCATTAAGAATAAGTGACTTTAATAGAAAAAGCTGATTTATTTATGTCCAATCAGTGCTTTAATAAAGGTACTCCTAGAATTTTCACGTCTGTTACCTTCTATAAATAGGGCACAAAGAGCGTCTTAATAATCCACATTACTCAAAAGCGTGTCAGTTTGGTCGGTTGATTCTGAGGGAGTCGATATGGCTAGTGGCAAGAAGTTTCTGTTGAAATTCTTTTCGATGATGTGTTAAAGGATACCTTCCGAGGGACTTGACCCAAGGCTGTGAGGAAGCCCATACAAGCAAAGAGGCTGGAGGAGAAGACTCGGTTTTAAGAGGTAAGTCGGAAGAAGCAGCTGGCATCGAAGAAGAGGCGGATGGTGGACAACGATGAAGTCAAGTCGTCTGAATCGTTGACCCTCCTCTAGAAGAAGGGAGGCAGAAATACTGTGTTGGCGACCTATGATTTGTGGGTTGAACAAACTATAGTTGGAGCAACAGGAACCTTGAACACGGAACCACCTCAGGGTGAAGTTCTTGGTGCTCCCAAGGTTAGGCCTCTGTTCTGCCATCGGGCCTCATGGGCAAGGTTGCATAGGCTGTGATTTCGGAGTTGGACTTTGGGAGAGAACTGGCGGCCATCCCATTCTGGTAAGAGTTCCCTTTCCTTCGGACGATGGGAAGTAGACCGATGCTTGGGTATGTAAAAAAGGTTCATTATGATTAGGTTCTTTTTTTTATGTTGACTAGTTTCTTGTTTCAGCAGGTTAAACATTCGTGGTTGTTGACTCTTCGTTGGCAGGTGTCATTCGAGCTACTGCCCTTGAGACGGTTGAATGGACTCAAGTTCATGCACAAGGTGGAGTGACGGTTAGTTCAACTACCATTCCCCAAGGAGTCCTTGAGATAGGGATTAGTGGTTTGCAGTTTGACATGGAGGTGATGGAGCTGAAGGCGAAGCTAGCAGCCTTAAGGGAAGAGCATTTGACAAAGTTGGTTGTTCTTCACGGGAAGATGACTGACCTTCGGTCGACCACCAAAGTCAAAGCTTAGGCTGATAGCATCATCAGGTTTAGTTTTGGAGGTCAAGTGTTGTATCAGAAATTAGTTCGGCGGGGGTACGTTTTGGTTGAGACGGTTGATGACCCGCTCGTAAAGTAATTTTTATTTGAATAAAATAAGAATTATTATTTGTTCAAAAAACATTTATTTTGTGTACTTTTTTCTCGAAACTTATTCCGATTTGATGGGTTTTCGGAATCAAGGCATTGTTTTGGGCAAAACATGTAATCCCATTGACACCCAATACAAAAGCTTGGAAGGGATTTTTCGGTGCATCTGACTCTTTCCCCATCCTTTAGTCTATTTTCTCTCCATTGCTCTATGCGGCTTTGGGTTGGCTCCGTGGAGACCGTGAATAAGTACTCCCCAAAATGCTTCGGCCTATTTGCTGCGACTAAGGTGCTACCTGTGGGTTTGACGGATGCAGCTGATATCCAAGAAGCCTGCATATTCAATGATACTCGCATAAGAGCACTTCAGTTAGCAATGTCTAGGTGACTAACTTATAAAATGGTAGGCTTTTAACAATGATCAATTTCTCCTAGAGTTGTTGCTACCTTTGTGAACGGAGCACCAATCGATGTTGAACCACTTTGGAGGGTTCCCCACCCAAATAAAACCTAACTCAATAGCGGCCATTATTACGTACGTGGTCTATTACTGGTGAAAGAGATAGCATGATAGTAGAAACTATCCTCGTATATGTTTTCCTTCCGGGTTGAGCTTGACAATTATGTGGTCTTCAAGTGACAAGGAAAACTTCATTTGATCAGCATAGAGAAAAAAATTGAGTGGAAACACGGGCTCGTCATTGAGTCGGCCTGAGACTTCAGAGTGCAAAGTCAACTGACTGGAGGCGTCTATAAGAATGAAATGTCGGTCTCTGTCAATATTTGGGGTTTGGTCTCTGTCAGTATTTGGGATTTGGCTCCCACAATGAAGGAAAGCTCTTGTCGATTGTCCAATACACTAATGAGAAAATAGTCAACAAAATTTAGAACCCGAGGGAGTTCAGGGATATAACGTTGGAGCAATGGGAGGCATATGATTTCAGGTAGGAAAAACGACGACTAGAATGGTTCTTACAGTCGGAAATGAAGAAAAAAAATACCATGCGAAGGCGCTGTCCAAACGAGAAAAGAGGCATCGACGACTGTTCACCCTGCAACTAGGGTCCTAGATTCTAATTTAATACATTCTACTTCTAAAATGATAGTTGTAATCCAAAATATTTCCACTAACGATTTAATATTGATCAAGCAAAAGCCAACTTTAAAGAATTTAGGAGTGAAAGTCTGTCAAGAAGAAACTATATGGACTCCTAGTTACCTCCATTCGAATGCTAAGGAACCTTCCTATGGGCAGTCTGGTCGAACACCTGCCATCCCCTTGCAAGTGAACCCTACCAGATTCAGTAGACACGCCAATAGGGGGAAGCTAGTTGACCATCTCCCAGGACTCACGAACATGAGTCGGTGTCTAAAACTACTTTGACAGTTGGGAAGGCCTTGGACAAAGTTTAGATTTAGTCCGAGGGTGAGTCGAATGCCTCTGAGGAAGCTTTCCAACTGAAGAGCGAGGCTCCCTTAGAAGAGCCTGAGGATTATCTTTCCCCACCTCCGATGAAGAGATACAAAAGAGCAAGCAACTAGATGTTGTTGCAGGGGGAACAACCAAAAGTTTTGTTACCAGAGACTCCCAGTTTGCGCTCATTGACATGCTACTGTATTGGTACTCAAATGGTCCGAGCACAAGCAAGTACGCCACAAGAATCATGGATGTCTTGTCGTCCAAATGCTTGGAGAAGCGACTGAATGAGTGACCCGAGGGAGATTTGTCGCTTGGTCGACCATTTCCAATTCCAAGGGCTCGCATTATCTTACCAAATGATGGCCCGATACCATGGCGTGTAAAGACCAAGTTAGTGAGGCGAGCCAAGCTTGTGGGGGCCCGAGCATTGGTGGCTGACGAATGGGCCGCTAAAGTTGTGGCTCAGTTGGCTAAAGGTAAGAAACAAGCGGCTGAGGCTAAAGCCTGACTAGCTAAAGCAAAGGGAGAGTTATAGGGCAAGTCGAAGTGGCCTCCGTCATTCTGGATAAAAAGATAGACTTGTGAGAGAAGGCCTCTGCCATAAATACCTTAGCAGAGTTTATCGAGGACTAGGCCAAGCATCTCCAGCTCAGCACTAAACTAGCAATCAAGCGATTTGAATGGGTATGAATAGTCGGCTTGAAATACTCTAGCAGAATCTGTCAAGCTCCTTTCTGCTCTCTCAATACCAGCCAAGGTCGGCGAGTCTCAAGATGATCGATGATGGATCCTCCAATGCATAATTTAGTCACTTGACATGTCCGCACATTGAAAAAAGTTTAGTCCTCTTTTTTATACGTTCAATGTAATGAATGATTTTATAACTAACAGAATAAATGAACAAAATTCAATACAGCGCATTGGGCCAATTTTTGCTTGTTTTGTTTTTACTGTTGTGTGTTTTACTTTATCGTTTATTGCTTGCAATATGTATAACATTTGGACCCCCGTCACCGGATAGGGTCTATTTGTTTGACCTTGACACGCCAGTCAATGAGCTCAAGTCTTATAATTTTTCATTCCTTACTCGGTCGGACCACCATAACTGCAGACTTAACTATAGTGATTTGCTCGGTACACTTCATGGAGCTTGTCGCTACTGAGCAAGGAACCACCTCAAGCCCTATTTGCTTTGAGTTGAGAAGGGTAAGTTTAGTGATTCTTGAGCGTTGTGGGTCGAACCTTGATATTGGGTGTCAATCAAGTGATTTACATCACTATCGGTTAGTGTTTATGACCAATCATACAACTTGAATCATCGGTCTTACGTTCTAGTGTTTGGCTCACATCTTAACCTGAATCTCTATTACTTGTTAGGATCTCCTCTGGATGGAGTACCATCGAGGCTCAATTCTTGGATGATTTGCACGATACACTTCACGAAGTTTGTCGTTACTGGGCAAGGAACCATCTCCAAAATTTTGATCAGGCCAAGTTTGGAGATAAATTAGGGAATTTCTATCTCGTTTGCTTGGCTAGATCGAAGACCTGGGTGGGGGTAGCCACCAGAACTTACTTTCAGGGTAATTGGCGTGTTATCCATCGCAGAGTTTGTCTCTATTGGGCAAGGAACCACCTCCGAACCATCATCCATTTTAAGTTTGGGAAAAGGTTTAAGACGCATGAGCACCGCCGGCCAGTTTTGTACTTTCTCGAGGTCTTTGGCATTCCTATCGGCTTTTTTAGTGTCGAGTTCCATCGAGGATTGGGTAGATGTTGAAGTACATAAACTCTTCGAGTTCCCCGAGTGTTATTTTGACCTGGGGTTGCACATTCAATCAACAAATTCATATTTTACACATTTTTATAGTGCACAGTCATAAAAATTGAACAAATTGCCTCTTTGTATTAATCTTTCGTAGGTAGATACTAAAAAATTACGAAGGAAAAAGCATTTGAGGTCATCTCCGCTCCGTGTTCAGGGGACTCCTCAGCCGATGTAGAAATTTAACTTGTACGCTCCAAAGCCGACCCTTTGGTCGACAAAAAATTGTTTGGTCCAAGTCTGTCCGAGTTTGTCGGTTGACTGCCCACATGCGACTGGGTCGGCCTTCTTTAGTACTAGATCTCTGGGAGCAAAAGTTTTCACTCGAACATGCTTATTGTAGTTGCCGTAGTGCACCTCTTCAACTCTTCTTTTCGAAGGATAGCGTTGGTTTGAGCCTTCTTTACCAAATCCAATGCAAGTGTTTCTTCTTCATCATTTGCCCCCTACCAGTTGAGAAGTTCCTCACCGAAAGTTGAAGCTGTTACAACTAGTTGGCTATGGTGGTTGTATTCCACTGGTAGCATAGTCGCCATCCCGTGCGATGGCATAAATGTTGTTTGCCTTGTACGGTTGAAGATATTCGTGGCATAAATGTTGTTTGCCCTGTTGAGATGAGAATGATTAGGTGGATGAGTGGCTTTACACTTAGAGACAAAATGCAAAATGAATATATTCGTGATAGGGTTGGTGTAGCTCCTGTGACGGATAAAATTAGAGAAAGTCATCTTAGATGGTTTGGTCACATTAAACGTCGGTCATCTGATGATCCGATTAGGAGAGTAAAAGTTTTAGATTCGACCTGTGTTAAGAAAGACAGAGGTAAACCTAGGAAGACTTGAGCTTATTGTATTAAAAATAATCTTAACTTACTAAACTAAATGAAAATATGACACTAACTAGGATGCAATGGAGAAAAAAGATTCATGTAGCCGACCCCACGTAGTGGGATTAAGGCTTTGTTGTTGTTGTTATCCTTGTACGGTTGAAGGTGTTATTTTGGTCGCCTAGAGGACAGATGGCAGGACATTGATCCATTTCCCCACGACTCCTTTGATCGTATTCATTAACAAGGTAAAGATTATCTTACAGTTTCTACCTAACCGTTGATCTGGGGATGGTGTACTGATGCGAATTTCAAGAAAATCCCTTGACCCCACTCGAGGAGTCTGTGGTTGTCGTGGAACACGTTCTCCATCCAAAACACAGGCTGCACCTAAGGTTGTAACCACTCTAAGGACCTCTGAAAATTGTCCTGACCTTTGGTTCATGATTTGGGTTCTAAGAAACTGCAGTCCCTGTTGAACGAATTCTTCTAAAAACTCCCTTGTCCATGCTACCCTCGCTATGTCTCTCTAATTGGTCTCCCTGCTGCTGACTTGCTCCACTTTTTGTTGATAGCATAGTTCCATGCTCACCGCATCCAAAACGATGTTAAATTCAATAATATCCAGGAAGCACGCCCAAGGAATAAAGCATAACACAGAAAAAGAGAAGGAAGAAAGATAGAAATGAACAATAAAAAATGTGTAATTTTTTATTGAAAAATAACCCCTATTTATAGACATGGGAGCATGGATGTTGAAATTACATGTTTGATCTCTAATCATTAGTTTCTGAGGAATTTATTTTGTACATTACATATATCAAATATATTAAATGACAACTGGGCTCATCCAATCGATCTTTATGCCGCGCTTCTGATGATCTTGAGATTCTTTCTTGATTCTGAGACCGTTCTTCCTTGATTTGCCTTGTTGGCTTCCAATCGATTGTTACGTCGTGATTCGATCGGTTTGCTATTGGTCGATCGTCATATCTTCAAAAGACTTGATCTTTAGACCTATTTTTTGGGAACCATTCTGCCCTAGGATTGTCAACCGGTCAGTTGATTCCCCATTCGCAACTGATCAGTTGATTCCCCATTCACAACCGATTGGCTAATCCTTCATTTGTTGTCCTTTCACTTAACTGTTGAATTGTCTTGAAATTCTAGCTAACATAATTGCATACACAATATATAGATATATACATGTTTCGCGTTCTTAGATCAATTGGTAGAACATATGTTTGTCTGTTATAAGTCCCCTCTGATCTAGGGTTCGAATCCTCCCTTGCCTATGAGGTTGATACTCGAGTGGTTAGGCACATGAGGAGTGGTTGGAGCTCGTCTAATAGCCTCCGACCATTCCTTTTGAAAACATAAGTGTGTGTGTACTATCAATATTCTATTAAATTGAATATTTTTTATGGCACTCAAATTTTTCTCAACACGAAAAAAACAAGTGCTCGCAATCCACATAAAACAAGGACACCTTAATAATAAATCAAGCTAGAAATATATTTGATTGATAAGCTTAGCTAAAAAATAAGCAATAATTTGTTCAAATGGCTTTCATCGATGCATTTTTAAAACACAAATAAAATCTTTTTGGACTAAGGGTTTAAGATTGAGGAGTTTTTTATTTTTATTTTATTTTATTTATATTTTAATTTGAAATTAAATATATTTGACTATTTAATTTAAATATTATTGATTTTAAAACACAAAAAAAACCTAAAATTATTTTACCTATTTTCAAAAATATATTAATTTATTTCCAGAAACAAAATAAAAACACTTAAAAATTATACTAAAAAAAATATATTTTTAAAAATAAAAAGTAATCCCAAACAAGCTCTAAGTAATGAATGTAATGTCTTTTTTATTAACTTGCTCCATTCCGCAACTGAGAAAAGAAAATCATAAAGTCANGTCGGAAGAAGCAGCTGTCATCGAAGAAGAGGCGGATGGTGGACAACGATGAATTCAAGTCGTCTGAATCGTTGACCCTCCTCTAGAAGAAGGGAGGCAGAAAAGGTGTGTTGGTGACCTATGATTTGTGGGTTGAACAACCTATAGTTGGAGCAACAGGAACCTTGAACACGGAACCACCTCAGGGTGAAGTTCTTGGTGCTCCCAAGGTTAGGCCTCTGTTCTGCCATCGGGCCTCATGGGCAAGGTTGCACAGGCTGTGGTTTCGGAGTTGGACTTTGGGAGAGAACTGACGGCCATCCCGTTAGGTTCTGGTGAGAGTTCCCTTTCCTTCAGACGATGGGAAGTGGACCGATACTTGGGTATGTAAAAAAGGTTCATTATGATTAACTTCTTTTCTTATGTTGACTATATTCTTGTTTCAGCAGGTTAAACATTCATGGTTGTTGAATTGTCGTTGGCAGGTGTCATTCGAGCTACTGCCCTTGCGACGATTAAAGGGACTCAAGTTCATGCACAAGGTAGAGTGACGGTCAATTCAACAACCATTCCCTAAGGAGTCCTTGAGATAGGGATTGGTGGTTTGCATTTGGACATGGAGGTGATGGAGCTTAAGGCGGAGCTAGCAGCCCTAAGGGAAGAGCATTTGACAAAGTTGGTTGTTCTTCACGGGAAGATGACTGACCTTCGGTCGACCACCAGCATCTTCAAGTCAAAGCTTAGGCCGATAACATCATCAGGTTTAGTTTTGGAGGTCAAGTGTTGTATCAGAAATTAGTTCGGCGGGGGTACATTTTGGTTGAGACGGTTGATGACCCATTCGTAAAGTAATTTTTATTTGAATAAAATAAGAATTATTATTAGTTCAAAAAAAAATTAATTTGTGTACTTTTTTTTCAAAACTTATGCCGATTTGATGGGTTTTCGGAATCAAAGCGTTGTTTTGGGCAAAACATGCAATCCCACTGACGACCAATAAAAAAGCTTGGAAGGGATTTTTCGGTGCATTTGACTCTTTCCCCATCCTTTAGTCGATTTTCTCTCCATTGCTCTATGCGGCTTTGGGTTGGCTCCGTGGAGACCGTGAATAAGTACTCCCCAAAATGCTTCGGCCTATTTGCTGCGACTAAGGTGCCACCTGTGGGTTTGACAGATGCGACTAATGTCCAAGAAGCCTGCATATTCAATGCTACTCGCATAAGAGCACTTCAGTTAGCAATGTCTACGTGACTGACTTATAAAATGGTAGGTTTTTAACAATGATCAATTTCTCCTAGAGTTGTTGCTACCTTTGTGAACGGAGCACCAGTCGATGTTGAACTGCTTTGGAGGGGTCACCACCCAAATAAAACCTAACTCAATAGCGGCCATTATTACGTACGTGGTCTATTACTGGTGAAAGAGATAGCATGATAGTAGAAACTATCCTCGTATATGTTTTCCTTCCGGGTTGAGCTTGACAATTATGTGGTCTTCGAGTCGACAAGGAAAACTTCATTTGATCAGCCTAGAGAAAAAAATAAAACACGGGCTCGTCATTGGGTCGGCCTGGGACTTCGGAGTGCAAAGCCAACTGACTGGAGGCGTCTATAAGAAGAAAATGCCGGTCTCTGTCAGTATTTGGGGTTTGGTCTCTGTCTGTATTTGGGATTTGGCTCCCACAATGGAGGAAAGCTCTTGTCGATTGTCCAATACACTAATGAGAAAATAGTCAACAAAATTTAGAACCCGAGGGAGTTCAGGGATATAACGTTGGAGCAATGGGAGGCGTATGATTTCAGGTAGGAAAAATGGCGACTAGAACGGTTCTTACAGTCGGAAATGAAGAAAAAAAAAATACCATGTTAAGACGTTGTCCGAACGAGAAAAGAGGCATCAGCGACTGTTCACCCTGCGACTGGGGTCCTAGATTCTAGTTTAATACATTCTACTTCTAAAATGATAGTTGTAATCTAAAATATTTCCACCGACGATTTAATATTGATCAAACAAAAGCCAACTTTAAAGAATTTAGGAGTGAAAGTCTGTCAATAAGAAACTATATGGACTCCTAGTTACCTCCATTCGAATGCTGAGGAACCTTCCTATGGGCAGTCTGGTCGGACACCTGCCATCCCCCTGAGGGTGAACCCTACCAGATTCAGTAGACACACCAATAGGGGAAAGCTAGTTGACCATCTCCCAGGACTCCCGAACATGAGTCGGTGTCTAAAACTACTTTGGCAGTTGGGAAGGCCTTGGACAAAGTTAAGATTTAGTCTGAGGGTGAGTAGAATGCCTCTAAGGAAGCTTGCCAACTGAAAAGCGAGGCTCCCTTAGAAGAGCCTGAGGATTACCTTTCCCCACCTCCGATGAAGAGATACAGAAGAGCAAGCAACTAGATGTTGTTGCAGGGGTAACAAACGAAATTTTTGTTACCAGAGACTCCCTGTTTGCGCTCATTGACATGCTACTGTATTGGTACTCAAATGGTCCGAGCACAAGCAAGTACGCCACAAGAATCATGGATGTCTTGTCGTCCAAATGCTTGGAGAAGCGACTGAATGAGTGACCCGAGGGAGATTTGTCGCTTGGTCGACCATTTCCAATTCCAAGGGCTCGCATTATCTCACCAACCGATGGCCCGATACCATGGCATGTAAAGTCCAAGTTAGTGAGGCGAGCCAAGCTTGTGGGGGCCCGAGCGTTGGTGGCTGACGAACGGGCTGTTAAAGTAGTGGCTCAGTTGGCTAAAGCTAAGAAACAAGCGGCTGAGGCTAAAGCCTGACTAGCTGAAGCGAAGGGAGAGTTATAGGGCGAGTCGAAGTGGCTCTCCGTCATTCTGGATAAAAAGATAGACTTGTGAGAGAAGGCCTCTGCCATAAAAACCTTAGCAGAGTTTATCGAGGACTAGGCCAAGCATCTCCAGCTCGGCACTAAACTATCAATCAAGCGATTTGTATGGGTATGAATAGTCGGCCTGAAATACTCTAGCAGAATCTGTCAAGCTCCTTTCTGCTCTCTCAATACCAGCCAAGGTCGGCGAGTCTCAAGATGATCGATGATGGATCCTCCAATGCATAATTTAGTCACTTGACATGTCCGCACTTTGAAAAAAGTTTAGTCCTCTTTTTTATACGTTCAATGTAATGAATGATTTCATAACTAACAGAATAAATGAACAAATTCAATACGATGCTTTGGGCCAATTTTTGCTTGTTTTGTTTTTACCGTTGTGTGTTTTACTTTATCGTTTATTGCTTGCAATATGTATGACATTTGGACGCCCGTCACTGGATCGGGTCTATTTGTTTGACTTTGACACGCCAGTCAACGAGCTCAAGTCTTATAATTTTTCATTCCTTACTTGGTCGAACCACCATAACTGTAGACTTAACTATAGTGATTTGCTCGGTACACTTCACGGAGCTTGTCGCTACTGAGCAGGGAACCACCTCAAGCCCTATTCGATTTGAGTTGAGAAGGGTAAGTTTAGTGATTCTTGAGCATTGTGGGTCGACCCTTAATATTGGGTGCCAATCAAGTGATTTACATCGCTCTGTTAGTGTTTATGACCAATCATACGACTTGAATCATCGGTCTTACGTTCTAGTGTTTGGCTCACATCTTAACCTGAATCTCTGTTACTTGTTAGGATCTCCTCTGGATGGAGTACCATCAAGGCTCAATTCTTGGATGATTTGCACGATACACTTCACGGAGTTTGTCGCTGCTGGACAAGAAACCATCTCCAAAATTTTGATCAGGCCAAGTTTGGAGATAAATTGGGGAATTTCTATCTTGTTTGCTTGGCTACATCGAATACCTGCGTGGGGGTAGCCACCATAACTTGATTTTAGGGTAATTGGTGTGTTATCCATCGCAGAGTTTGTCTCTACTAGGCAAGGAACCACCTCTGAACCATCATCCATTTTAAGTTTGGGAAAAGGTTTAAGACGCATGAGCACCGCGGGCCAGTTTTGTACTTTCTCGAGGAGGTCTTTGGCATTCCTATTGGCTTTCTTAGGGTCGAGTTCCACTGAGGATTGGGTAGATGTTGAAGTACATAAACTCTTCGAGTTCCCCGAGTGTTATTTTGACCTGGGGTTGCACATTCAATCAACTAATTCATATTTTACACATTTTTATAGTACACATTCATAAAAATGGAACAAAATTGCCTCTTTGTATTAATCTTTCGTAGGTAGATACTAAAAAATTACGAAGGACAAAACATTTGAGGTCATCTCCGCTCCATGTTCAGGGGACTCCTCAGCAGATGTAGAAATTTAACTTGTACGCTTCAAAGCCGACCCTTTGGTCGACAAAAAATTGTTTGGTCCAAGTATGTCCGAGTTTGTCGATCGACTGCCCGCATGCGACTGGGTCGGCCTTCTTTAGTACTAGATCTCTGGGAGCAAAAGTTTTCACTCGGACATGCTTATTGTAGTTGTCGTAGTGCACCTCTTCAGCTCTTCTTTTTGAAGGGTAGCGTTGGGTTGAGCCTTCTTTACCACATCCAATGCAAGTGTTGCTTCTTCATCATTTGCCCCCTACCAGTTGGGAAGTTCCTCACCGAAAGCTGAAGCTGTTACAACTAGTTGGCTATGGTGGTTGTATTCCACTGGTAGCATAGTCTCCATCCCGTGCGATGGCATAAATGTTGTTTGCCTTGTACGGTTGAAGATATTCGTGGCATAAATGTTGTTTTCCTTGTCGAGATGAGAATGATTAGGTGGATGAGTGGCTTTACACTTAGAGACAAAATGCGAAATATATCCGGGACAGGGTTAGTGTAGCTCCTGTGACAGACAAAATTAGAGAAAGTCGTCTTAGATGGTTTGGGCATAAGGTTGGTGTAGCTCCTATGACGAACAAAATTAGAGAAAGTCCTCTTAGATGGTTTGGTCACATTAAACGTCGACCAGCTAATGATCCAATTAGGAGAGTAAATGTTTTAGATTCGACTTGTGTTAAGAAAGGCAGAGGTAGACCTAGGAAGACTTGGGCTTACTGTATTAAAAATGATCTTAACTTACTAAACTAAATGAAAATAGGACACTAAATAAGACGCAATGGAGAAAAAGGATTCATGTAGCCGACCCCACGTAGTGGGATTAAGGCTTTGTTGTTGTTGTTGTTGCCTTGTACGGTTGAAGGTGTTATTTTGGTCGCCCAGAGGACGGATGGCATGACATTGATCCATTTCCCCACGACTCCTTTGATCGTATTCATCAACAAGGTAAAGATAATCTTACAGTTTCTATCTAACCATTGGTCTGGGGATCGTGTACTGATGTGAATTTCAAGAAAATCCCTTGACCCCACTCGAGGAGGAGTCCGTGGTTCTCGTGGAACACGTTTTCCATCCAAAACACAGGCTGCACCTAAGGCTGTAACCACTCTGAGGACCTCTAAAAATTGTCCTGACCTTTGGTTCATGATTTGGGTTTTTAGAACCTGCAGTCCCTGTTGAACAAATTCTTCTAAAAACTCCCTTGCACATGCTTCCCTCGCTATGTTTCTCGGGTGGTTAGGCACATTAGGGGTTGTTGGAGCTCGTCTAATAGCCTCCGACCATTCTTTTTGAAAACATAAGTGTGTGTGTGTATTATCAATATTCTATTAAATTGAATATTTTTTTATGGCAATAAAATTTTTCTCAACACGAAAAAAACAAGTGCTCGCAATCCACATAAAACAAGGACACCTTAATAATAAATCCAGTTAGAAATATATCTGATTGACAAGCTTAGCTAATAAATAAGCAATAATTTGTTCAAATGGCTTTCGTCGAAGCATTTTTAAAAGACAAATAAAATCTTTTTGGACTAAGGGTTTAAGATTGAGGAGTTTTTTTATTTTTATTTTATTTTATTTATATTTTAATTTGAAATAAAATATATTTGACTATTTAATTTAAATATTATTGATTTTAAAACACAAAAAAAGGGCCTAAAATTATTTTACCTGTTTTCAAAGATATATTAATTTATTTCCAGAAACAAAATAACAACACTTAGAAATTATACTAAAAAAAATATATTTTTAAAAATAAAAAGTAATCCCAAACCAGCTCAAAGTAATGAATGTAATGTCTTTTTTATTAACTTGCTCCATTCCGCAACTGAGAAAAGAAAATCATAGTCAGTTCGAGAATTCGTATCAGATAATCTGTAGGGAACATCATTCCTTTAGCCTATATTCCTTATCTCCGCTGAATGAATTAAGAATAAAGAGCAATCAAACACGCCAGGCCATGTAGTTCAACTGACCTCCCTATAAAAGAGCACTCACTCAGANAAAATATATTTGATTATTTAATTTATATATTATTGATTTTAAAACACAAAAAAAACCTAAAATTATTTTACCTGTTTTCAAAAATATATTATTTTATTTCCAGAAACAAAATCAAAACACTAAAAATTATACTAAAAAAATATATTTTTAAAAATAAAAAGTAATCCCAAACCAGCTCTAAGTAATGAATGTAATGTCTTTTTTATTAACTTGCTCCATTTCGCAACTGAGTAAAGAAAATCATAGTCAGTTCGAGAATTCGTATCAGATAATCTGTAGGGAACATCATTCCCTTAGCCTATATTCCTTATCTCCCCTGAATGAATTAGGAATAAAGAGCAATCAAACACGCCAGGCCATGTAGTTCAACTGACCTCCCTATAAAAGAGCACTCACTCAGANAAGTCAGTTCGAGAGTTCGTATCAGATAATCTGTAGGGAACATCATTCCCTTGGCCTATATTTTTTATCTCCCCTGAATGAAATAGGAATAAAGAGAAATCAAACACGCCAGGCCATGTAGTTCAACTGACCTCCCTATAAAAGAGCACTCACTCAGAAGAGGTCAAAGAAAGAAGCCAATCCAGGCAGGGCATCCAGACACCCATGCCTTTCTTTTCCATCTTCCTTCCGGGTGTTGCAGACAACTCCTCACCGGACAACCTTTGCTTTTTGCACATCAGAAAATCCCTGCTTCTGAACGAGCCGATCGGTTCCAATGGATTCAAACCTGGAATCAAGCTCAAGAAAATCAGCAACCCTAACCCTAATAAAATAACGATCGCATACAACGAAAGCAAACAGAGTAAGGAGTGCTACCATTCGACCCGTCAAGGGCGTGGTACAGGACGAAATCATCGTGGTTGCAGCCAAGGATGGGTCGGCGGCCCTCTCGCGCGTAGGTCTTTAGCACGGTCCCGACGACGACAGAGACGAGCTCGTCCTTGCTCACTACAATGCGGATCGGACCAGAACTTCCAAGCACGGATACGGAGATAAGGATCCGATTGCTCTCCTTATTTCCAAGAATCTTCATCTCGGGCTTCTCGCTTTTCCCAAGCCTCATTCTGATCGGCGTTGTTTGGAGAGCCATAGCCACCGCGATCAACTATTCGAAACGCCTAAACGGGAAGATCAAAAGAATATCGATGAGGCNAAATCTTCATCTCGGGCTTCTCGCTTTTCCCAAGCCTCATTCTGATCGGCGTTGTTGGGAGAGCCATAGCCACCGCGATCAACTATTCGAAACGCCTAAACGGGAAGATCAAAAGAATATCGATGAGGCAGAAATCTACGGGTGGAGGCCAAGGCAGCGGTAGTGCCAGCCCTCCATGCAGGAGGCGAAGGGAGAGGCGTCGGACGACGATAAAACGGTAACAACGAATGAAAAGACGTCGGCGGATTCCGTCTTCTTTGATGTGGGGAAAAAGGGTGAACTCAAAGAATCTCCTACCATTCAAAAGTTCGTCGGACGAATCGATCTGTAAGAGACGGTTGGGGAAGCCAAGCTCCAGAATCGCTGGAAAATAAAATCTTGGTATCATCTGAAAGGGTATAAATAGGAGCCCTCGGCAGGATCTGGACCAGGTGTAATTGGACCGGAAGTCCAGGGTGTAATNAGGAAGCGACGCAGGTTTGCTGGTTTGCTGGTTTGCTGGTTTGCTAATTTTGATCGATGTTTGTTGGCCCCGTTCGAATCTCATGGAAAGTGCAACATGATTTGAAGCGTTCGAGCTGATTTGAAACGCGAATAAATAGCGCNTGATAAAACGGTAACAACGAATGAAAAGACGGCGGCGGATTCCGTCTTCTTTGATGTAGGGAAAAAGGGTGAACTCAAAGAATCTCCTACCATTCAAAAGTTCGTCTGACGAATCGATCTGTAAGAGACGGTTGGGGAAGCCAAGCTCCAGAATCGCTGGAAAATAAAATCTTGGTATCATCTGGAAGGGTATAAATAGGAGCCCTCGGCAGGATCTGGACCAGGTGTAATTGGACCGGAAGTCCCGGGTGTAATCGGATCGGAAGCGACGATCGTTTGCTGGTTTGCTAATTTTAATCGATGTTTGTTGGCCTCGTTCGAATCTCATGGAAAGTGCAACATGATTTGAAGCGTTCGAGCTGATTTGAAACGCGAATAAATAGCGCACAAGCTTTCCAAATGAGGCTGTTTTGTTCATGTATATGATCATGTAGACGGAGCATTTGAATCAAATATCTTAAATTTTTTATTTTATTTGTAATCAATGCATAATGTAATTGAGCAAATAGACATTTTTCTTTTGTTTTTAGAAATGGGGGTCACACTGAATGACTCAATTTTATTAAAAGAAAATGAAAATATGAAATGAAAAGTATCAAATCACAAAATACAACTCAACTAAGAAAAAAACAAAACCCAACATAAGAAAATTATCAAAGACGACACAGATGAAAATAACATAACTCTACAATCACATTTTTTTGTAGGTAATCCACACCGCCCAATGAATGTGATCTTTTCATTGTTGGATACACGTGCATTCACGTGGGTTCCATCGATCTCTCTAATACAGTTCTGACAAATTAGTATTTTTTTTAATTACGCTACTCAGTTTGACATCTGAATATAATGGGTAAAAAGATTTATCTTAAAGAATGACATATACCACGGGTCATTTAGAATCTCTATTGGTTTCCTCTCGAATGTTGAATCCTCTCGCTTAATAATATGTCCCGAAAAACTAACATAAGCCTTCAAACCCAGTGAGAAATATCCATTGATTGTTTCCGATGAATGCTAAAATCGCTCCATCGCTTCTCTAATTGATTCATTCTAGGATAAGATGTAGAGGGTTATGGCTAACACCTCTCTAGTTATCATACTTAGGGAGCCATGAAGTATGTGGTTCCTATGTAGTTTATCAAGTAGATCTATAAATATAGGTTGTGTCATACGAAACATGTNCTGTAGACGGAGCATTTGTATCAAATATCTTAATTTTTTATTTTATTTGTATTCAATGCATAATGTAATTGAGCAAAGAGACATTTTTCTTTTGTTTTTAGAAATGGGGGTCACACTCAATGACTCAATTTTATTAAAAGAAAACGAAAGTACCAAATGAAAAGTATCAAATCACAAAATACAACTCAACTAAGAAAAAACAAAACCCTACATAGGAAAATTATCAAAGACGACACAGATGAAAACAACATAACTCTACAATCACATTTTTTTATTGGTAATCCACACCATCCAATGAATGTGATCTTTTCATTGTTGGATATGCGTGCATCCACGTGGGTTCTATCGATCACTCTAATACAGTTCTGACAAATTAGTAATTTTTTTTTAATTACGCTACTCATTTTGACTTCTGAATATAATTGGTAAAAAAATTTTTATCTTAAAGAATGACATATACCACGGGTCATTTAGAATCTCTATTGGTTTCCTCTCAAATGTTGAATCCTCTGGCTTAATAATCTTTGCCGAAAAACTCACATAAGCCTTCAAACCCACTGAGAAATATCAATTGATTGTCTCCGATGAATGCTGAAATTGCTTCATCGCTTCTCTTATTGATTCATGCTGTGATAAGATGTAGAGGGTTATGGCTAACACCTCTATGGTTATCATACTTAAGGAGCCATGAAGTCTGTTGTTCCTATGTAGTTTATCAAGTAGATCTATAAATATATGTTGTGTCATACGAAATATGTTGTTGAATCTTGTACCATGTCCTTATAGTAACTCTCCAACCCATTTATCACCAAAGTAATTAGATGTCATACAGGGAGTTCGATCAATGTATGAGTTGTAGTATCCGTACAACATACAAACTGTTGTAACAATTTTCCTTCCGCACCTCACTCTTTGTGAGTCCATGTTAAAGAAGTGCTCTATTCAGGTATTACATGTCAATCAAACAACACTAAAAAACTACATAAATCAAATAAAAATGCATAAAGTAAGAAGACGCAAATACATAATAACATATAGATTGATCTTACGAGAAAGAAAAAAAACATCCAAATCAGAAATTTGATAAACTATAAGAAAAAAAATCCAAGCAGTACAACAATAACCACATAAAATCAACTGTCCTTGCTGTAAGTCATGGGCTGTCTTCATGAAGATCTCTCTATGGGTGGGGTTCATTAGCAACTATATGGAGTTCTAATATAACATGTCCTCATAAATTTTGAGAATTGACTCCATAAATTTATAACCCACTTATCACCAAAGTCTACAAAGGTCGCAGGTACATTCATTCATGAAGCCACTGGTTCTGATATTTAGCTTCTGATAAAAGCAGTTCCTTCTTTTCTTTTTCTCCACTCTATGAGAGTTTAATCTGCATGTGGAATACAGTTCATTTTTGTTTGGGCTTAGGCCTTCATCGGAGCCAGTTACCTGCTCAGCATCCAAGTCCTTTGGTATGCCTGCACCCTCATGCTCCCCAGGGGTCCTGGCATGAGACCGCGTTGCCACAACCCCACCAAACATATAGTCTAATTTTTTGTCCAAATCATAATTCTACTGTATTTTAATTTCTTGGAGGCTAGAACTACCTACAATATACAAGCAAGTTTATTACTTTAAACATTCCAGTTGGAAAAAGTAACGAAAATCAAGTCTTTCATAGATAAGTTATTACCTCTAATTTCTTAGCCACCAATCTTTTGAAGCATCAATAGTCTGTTTGATTGGATCGCAACCTAAGTCCTTAGATCCTCGTTTTAATTCCTTCAATAATTTTCAATTATTCCTTAATTGTTTCCACTTTTTTTAAGTTGCAACCTATCGTACTCCCTTCCTGTCATTTCTTTGATATTCTTCATAATATTTTGCCACCTTTACTTGTTAAAAAGGGTGATGCGCATATTTCTCAGCTTAATCTCCTTAAGACAAAAGTCACAAAATATGATTTTAGCTTCGTTATCCCACATGGATGAACTGACTTCTTTAGTCAACCATTGTGTTACTGGCATAGAAAAACAAAACATTAATATTAGATAGCAACCATAACCCACAAAAATAATTTTCACCATCACACATAGCACACTCAACACATTACAATCACCATAACCCACAACATAGCCACCACAACCCACAGCTTAAGAGCCAACAACACAGCCACCACACCACAACCGCCATAACACACAGCTCAACCACCACAACCCACAACCACCATAACCCACAACACAACCACCATTCACAGCCACTTCAACCCACACATATCACAACCACACAAATAGACCCTAACAAAAATCTTTGTAGGCTCATTTAGCTGCTTAAATTTAGCAAAATGTGCTTTGAATTTACACCAAAAAATTATTTTTATATTCATGTTGCATCTTATTATGGTGGGGATGTCTATGAATTTATTTTCAACTATCTCCTGGAGAAAATGAAGATGATGCCTACATGTTATTGATGATGATCATTAAAAAACACTCTTTCAAGCTTCCTTTAAAGAGTTTCTCAAGGCAAATCTAGGGGCTACCAACCTAAAAAAAAATTTTCACCTCCACACATATCACAACCACCCCAACTTGTAACACAACCACCACACCACAACCACCATAACCCACAAAACAACCACAAAAACCAACAACACAGCTACCAGAAACAACAACATAGCCACCACACCGTAACCACCATAACTCAGAACATAGTCACTGATAGAGACTTTATATATGCTAAAAAATACAAGAATTTGATACTGCTGCTAGAAGATTTAAATCCCAGGCAAAGGCGCAAAAAGCTTGACAACAGTTATAGATTTGATAAAGATGTATATAAAATATTCAATAATTGCAAAGTCACACTTATCAAANTGCAGGCATATATTGATGAAACAATTATCATATCTAAAGTATTTGAGGACAACATTTTGAATTTTCCTTCCCCATGACACATATTGAGGTTTAAAAATTGCAAAATTCTTTGGATAAGTCTTATCAGTGTTATCTTTCTTCTGCCTCTCTTCTATTACATACTGGAAAGTCAGTTGTGGTTTATCTTTGATGTGCTGAAATTTTCATGTTGTTCAAATAGNACATTATCTTTTTCCTGCCTCCCTTCTATTACATACTAGAAAGTCAGTTGTGGTTTATCTTTAATTTGTTGAAATTGTCATGTTGTTCAAATAGTTAACCAATTGAACTTGTAGTTTAAGGTGTAGTACATGTGTCTTAACCACTATTATTGCATTGGAAAAGCAAATAAAACATTGAATAGTCATATGAATGTCATAAGTCGGTTATCCTCTATTTAGTGCGTAGTTGTTTAATGGTATCACATCACATAATTTACTGCTTTATCACACCGAGGTGTTAAAAGGATGGTATATGTTCATTTGATTATGACACCAAGGTGTTAAAAGGATGGTATATGTTGTTCATTGTGGCAGAGTTGTTTATTAGTGTCAGGGGCTTTTGATTTTCAAGGCATATGAGTGGTAATACATCGCCACTTTGATACATTGCTTGAAAACTCTTTTGTGGTTTTTTTTACTATGTTGCTCGATTTCCTTACTAGTTGCTCGATTTTCTGACTGGGTTGCTCGATTTCTTTACTGTGTTTCCTAGCCTGGTTGCTATCGACCTTGCCCAGTTTCTAGGTTTTCTTGTTGTTGGTTTGGCTTCTACATGTCCAACACCTACACTTAAAATTGCGAATGTCATACAATTCTGGTGTGTTTGTCGAATTTAAATATATACCATCTGATTCTCTTGTGTTTATATGCTTATCTCGAATTACAAAATGTAGTATGTATAAGGTTTATGTTTAGGCCTCAACCATATGTTGAGACAATTATTTAGGCATATATTGAGACATATACGGAGGCATGTATTGAGGGAACTACTGAATCATATATGAGGCAGACATTTTAAGTTTTTTTTTCAATCCTTTTGTTGGCATCAATTTTTGGGTATCATAGGTGTAGGGTGTCCACCTGTGATCGACGAAAATTAGTTATTGCGCCATACACGAATTTGGCTCAAACTGACCTGAGCACCAGCGAGCTTGTTCAGATGGCCCCGAATGACGAAACGGACTGTGCGGTCGCGTTCGGAATGTCGATTTTACTTACGGGAGACTATTTTGCTGTGAAGACATGTTCAAGCGAAAAATGCGCGGAGGATAATAATATTAATATAATAATATTATTATAATATAATAAATAAATAAATATGTTTTCCTCCCTTATCTCTGCTACACACGCATGACCCATGTGGAGATTCGCCCTCTCTCCTTTATCTCATAACCTTAATATATATATATATATATNAACCTGTAGTTTAAGATTTACGGTTTAGGGTGTAGTACATGTGCCTTAACCACTATTATTGCATTGGAAAAGTCAGTTGATGGTAGCACATCACATAATTTGTTGCTTTATCACACCAAAGTGTTAAATTAATGGTATATGTTGTTCATGTGGCAGAGCTGTTTGGAGAGTGTGGTTATGGTGGCGCGGGCTTTTGATTATTTGAAATATCAATGGAAGCAATTTTGAAATATCTTGCATTCTTAAAGTAATTAGTGGCACAGGCTTTTGATTTATTCTAAAATATCTTGCATTTTGAAAGATTCTTTAAGTAATTAGTGGATAAGCAAGGCATATGACTTTATTAATGGGAGAGGCTTTTGATCTTCAAGGTATATGAGTATGTGACATTGCTTAAAATCTGTTTTATGGTTCTCTAACTCGGTTGCTCGATTTCCTTACTACTTGCTCGATTTTCTGACTGGGTTGCTCAATTTCCTTATTGGGTTTCTTTGCCTGGTTGCTATCTAGCTTGCCCAGTTTCTAAGTTTTCTTATTGTTGCTATAGTTTCAACATGTCCAGGACCTACACTTAAAATTGCATATATGTCATACAATTCTGGTGTGTTTGTCAAATTTAAATATATACCATCTTATTCTCATGTGTTTATGTGCTTATCTCGAATTCTGAAATGTAGTATGTATAAGGCTTATGTTGAGGCCTCAACCATACATTGAGACAATTGTTTAGGCATATATTGATACATATATGTAGGCATGTATTGAGGGAACTACTGAAGAATATATGAGGTAGTCGTTTTAAGTTTTTTTTTCAAGTATATTTTTTTTAAATATCAAGGGAACTACTGAAGCATATATGAGGCTTATGTTTTTTCAATGGTTTATCATGATATTATATGTTAAGTTGCTCTATTTAAGCATAAATTCTTCATATAGTTCCAACATGGCTAAGGCAAATGAAGGTGGGTTGTCAGCTATGTAGGATAATGAAGTTATAAATATTTTTTGCAATATTTGTAGTACAGAAATTGAAATCTAAAATAAACCAAACATGTATTTTAACAAGGAAGGTTGGCAAAATATTGCGAAAAGGTTCAAAGAATTGACGGGAAGAGATTACAAAGGCTCAAATTCTAAAATAAATGGGATCAATTGAAGGAGTGGAAAATTGGAAGGATCTCATATGTGGATCCACTGAGTTGGGTTGAGATTCTGTTAAACGAACAATTGATGCTCCAGATGAATGGTGGGTTGAGAGATTGGAGGTAATAATTATGCTATCATTTTATTTATTTTTGTATTTTTTAGTTATTGACTAAACCCCTTTCCTTCGATGCAATGATACAAGCCATGCCAATAGAAAAATAATATATTTAGTGCAGAATTGAGCCAGAGTTTGACGAAAAACTGGACATCATGTTTAAAGGTGTTGTCGAGATGGAAAAGCATGCTTTCAACCCAAACGAGTTAGGTTTTTCAAGAATACCAGATGACTTGCCACTAGAACATGTTATAACAGATGAAGAAGGATCTAGTGTTAACCAAAAGACGATGGAGATGTCCAGTTCCCTGTCCAAGAGGCCCAAGCTTGTTAAGAAGAAGAAAGAAAATGACATTTTTATGAAAAGCTGATTTGATTAATTGATTGCTGCTTATGCACATCTTCCCACTGACAACATCATCTTAGATTGCATTGCCATTTTAGATGCTATTCCAGATGTAATTGTCAATATGCGCTTTCATGCAAAATGTGTAAAAAAAACTTGAAGACGCTACTCGTAGTCAAATACTCATGGCGTTAAGGCAAGAGCTGTGCATTAAATATTTGCATGTTTTAGTACAAGAATGAGTTTGTTTTATATTATGATGTCACAAAATTTTTCTCTTATGTAAATTTATCTTAGCACTTTTATGAAATTTCATTTCTGATGCTTTATAGTTCTTAATGTTATTTCTATTACATTCATCTGTCATCATTTTTCATGATACATTTCTCCTTTTAGGATGGATCCACAGCAAGAACATCATAAAAGAATGGCATGGGCTGCAACTATTGCGATATTATTGTTGGAATACTACCGCACCAGCACTAGACAGATACCACAAATGACGTCCTCCTATGTTGGGGAAAAATGAGTGGGTAAAATGCTTGTTGGACATTTGATAAGGTTCAACAACATTTTTTGAATGACTAAATCAACTTTTATGGATGTCCTTCATGAGTTATGTCTTAACCACGACCTCCATGGTTCTTCCAGAACAACCACTAGAGAGGTGATGGCTATAACATTATACATTCTCTCACAGAACGAATCAATTAGAGGAGTTATGGAGCATTTTCAACATTTCTCAGAAACAATTAGCCGATACATCTCAAAAATTATAAGCATTTGTGAGCTTAACGTCTCAAAATAATTAAATCAGAGGATCCATTATTTGTAACTATTTATGAACAAATTGCAAATTGACAGCGACTTTATATACGCTTAAAAATACAAGAATTTGATACTGTTGCTAAAAGATTTAAGTCCCTGACAACGGCGCCAAAACTTGACAACGGTTATAGATTTGATAAAAATGTGTATAAAATATTCAATAATTGCAAAGTCACACTTATCAATGCAAGTATACGTATTGCTCAAGTAATACAGGGCTCTAATGGAGTCCTGGATATGATCCCACATGGAGTAATAGCAAGTATACATATCGCTATATCAATCCCAATACTTAATCACAATAACATAGTGCAAATTGCATATTTGTCACTAATAGGCAATTAAAATAAAAATGTAATTTTAATAAGCTCTCAATCAACTAATTCTATAAATAAAGTTTCTAATGTGAAGTTCAATATATAAGAAAGCATCCTTCTCCTTGTCAAGAAATTTAAGTGAATGGATAAATTGAATCGGTTCAAATTGTATTGAGCCAAATAAGGGCATACCTATTCTTTACCCTTTGGACCAGGCATAAAGAACATTGAGTAATCTTATGCTTGGTTACTGAATCTGCAGCTAGGTTGGGAGGATACCGGCTCTCACTTCGGAGCTCCCACGTTCCCCTCGCCTGAGGGCTAACATCTATACTTCAACACCCAAACGATAGGACCAAATTAAGGATTTTAGTCTGTCACTCTAAAATCTCCAATTCTACACCCGATAATTTTTATTTCTCTATTTATTTGCACCCAACTTTTAAGGAATTTGACCTCCCTAAATATTTGATGTAATCCTCAATTTAGTTGTAAAACTCAATATATTTTAACAAATCAATTGGCCAGATTGAAAGTAATTAAGATTAAAGTGAAAAGATCATCACAACTTTTTTATCATTCTCATGACACAACCAATTCAAATCACCATTTCACAAAATCTCAAGACAAGAAGAAAGACAGAGAAAACTACTCAGAACTCATGGAGAAGATACGACAAAACTTGGATTTCATATATAAAGGCAAAGTCATACAAACTACAATAAGTAAATACAACTTATCTTGAATTCCTCCCCAAGAAACTCCTCAAAGTTTCTCTGAATCTCTTCCTTTCTTTACAGCACACAGAATTCTATTCGAAGCGGCAAGGAGGAAGAAATCTCTCACTTTCCTTCCACTCTTACACTCCCCTGAACACCCGTAGACCTCTTGACACTCTCTGGACACTCCAGACTCCCCCTTTTCGGCCTCCAAAATGTTTCTATTAAAGTTGTAGAAGAGTTTTCAAGAGTTACCTAAGCGCCCCTTCAAAAATCATCCACATTCAATGCATCTATTGAGAGAACCGTCGTTCTTGCCGTCAGCGGCCTGGACGGCGCCGTCGGCGGCCTTCTAGAATATTTAATTCTGGACTCTCGGGAAAAACCCGCCTTCGGCGGCGTCAATGGCGCCGTCGGCGTTCAAGATCAAATTTTCATATTTTGGTCATTTTTGCTCCAAATTCACTCCTTTTTGCATCTTTTTGCTCGAATGACCATAATTCAACATACCTGCAACAAAACATCAAAACTACCTTTCTTTAAAGTGTAATATCACCAAAATCAGTGCAAAATAGGTATGAAAATCTCAACATATTTTTTCTTGGTCAAAATCCCCCAAACTTAACTATTACTTGTCCTCAAGTAATTTTAGTACTACATAAAAGTTATGATNTGCACGTCACTCTTTCTGAGTCCATGTTAAATAAGTCTCTATTCAGGTATTACAATTCAATCAAACAACACTAAAAAACTACATAAATTAAATAAAAAAGCATAAAGTAAGAAGACACAAATACATAATATCATATAGATTGATCTTACACGAAAGAAAAAAAACATCCAAATTAGAAATCCGATAAAACTATAAGAAAATAAATCCAAGCAGTACAACAATAACCACATAAAATCAAGTGTGCTTGCTGTAAGAAAAAAAAACACAAATAATTGACCCTATGGTCATGGGCTATCTTCATGAAGATCTCTCTACGAGTGGGGTTCTTTAGCAACTGCAAGGAGTTCTAATATAACGTGTCCTCATAAATATTGAGAATTTCCTCCAAAAATTTGATAAAGTCATCTACAGAGGTCGCATGTGAAGGCCCAGGTGCATTCATTCATGAAGCCACTCGTTTTGATATTTAGCTTTTGATGAAAGCAGTTCCTTCTTTTTTTTCTCCACCCTATGATAGTTTAATCTGCATGTGGAATACAGTTCATTTTTGTTTGGGCATAGGCCTTCATCGGAGCCAGTTACCTGCTCGGCATCCAAGTCCTTTAGTATGCATGCAACCCCATTTTCCCTAGAGGTCTAGACATGAGACCCCGTTGCCACAACCCCACCAAACATATAGTCTAATTTTTCTTCCAAATCATAATTATATTGTATTTGAATTTCTTGGAGGCTAGAACTACCTGCAATATACAGACAAGTTTATTACTTTAAACATTTCAGTAGGAAAAAGTAATGAAAACCAAGTCTTTCATTGATAAGTTGTTACCTCTAATTTCTCATTCACCAATCCTTTGAAGCACCAGTAGTCTGTTTGATTGTATCGCAACCTAATCCCTTAGATCCCTGTTTTAATTCCTTCCATAATTTTCAGTCATTCCTTAATTGTTCCCACTTTTTTTTAAGTTGCAACCTATCGTACTCCTTTCATGTCATTTCTTTGATCTTCTTCATAATATTTTGCCACCCTTACTTGTTAAAAAGGGTGATGGGCTTATTTCTCAGCTTAATCTCCTTAGGACACAAGTCATAAAATATGATTTTAGCTTCCCTATCCCACACGGATGAATCGACTTCTTTAGTAAACCATTGTGTTACCGGCACAGAAAAACAAAACATTAATATTACATAGCAACCATAACCCACAAAAATAATTTTCACCATCACACATAGCACACTCAACACATTACAACCACTATAACCCACAACACAGCCACCACAACTCACAACTTAAGATCCAACAACACAGCCACCACACCACAACCACCAAAACACATAGCGTAACCACCACCACAACCCACAACCACCAAAACCCAGACCACAAACACCATTCACAGCCACTTCAACCCACACATATCACAACCACACAAATAGACCCTAAGAAAAATCTATGTAGGCTCATTTAGCTGCTTAAAATTAGCAAAATGTGCTTTGAATTTACACCAAAAAAAATATTTTATATTCATGTTGCATCTTATTATTGTGGTGATGTCTATGAATTTATTTTCAATTATCTCCTAAAGATAATGAAGATGATGCCTACATGTTATTGACGATGATCATTAAAAAACACTCTTTCAAGCTTCCTTTAAAAAGTTTCTCAAGGAAAATCTAGGGGCTATCAGCCTAAAAGATAATTTCCACCTTCAAACATATCACAACCACCCCAACTTGTAACACAACCACCACACCACAACCACCATAACCCACAATACAACCACTAAAACCAACAGCACAGCTACCAGAACCAACAACATAGCCACCACACTGCAACCACCATAACCCACAACATAGTTACCACAACCCACAGTTACCATAACCCATAGCACAACCACCACACCAAAACCACCATAATCTACTACATAGCCACCATAACCCGTACATATCACAACAAAAAAAATAGAGCCTAAAAAGAGAAGTCTATGTATGCTCATTTGGTTGCTTAAAGTTAGCAAAATATGCTCTGAAATTACACTAACAAAATCATTTTATTTTCCTTTTGCATTTTGTTATTTTGGGGATGTCTAAACATTTATTTTTTGCCTTCTCATAGAGATAATGAAGATGATTTCTACATGTTATTTTTGATGATCATTAAAAAGTACTCTTTCAAGCTTCCCTTAAAGAATTTATCAAAGCAAATGTAAGGGATATCAACTTAAAAAATAATTTCCACCATAGACACCACAACCCACGACACAACCACTCCATCAAAGCCACCAGACAAAACATGACTGTCATAACCCACAATATAGCCACCATAAGCCATTATACAGTCACCACAACCCACAACCACCATAACCCACATCACAACCACCACACCACAACCACCATAACTCACAACATAGCCACCACAACCCACACATATTAAAGCCACACAAATAGAGCCTAAGAGAATTATATGCATGCTCATTTGACTGCTTAAAGTTAACAAAATATGCTATAAAATTACACTAACAAAATTATTTTAATTATTTGTTGCATCTTATTATTATGGNGACAAAACATGACTGTCATAACCCACAGTATAGCCACCATAACCCATTATACAACCACCACAACCCACAACCACCACCACAACCACCATAACTCACAACATATCCACCACAACCCACACATATTAAAGCCACACAAATAGAGCCTAAGAGAATTATATGCAGGCTCATTTGACTGCTTAAAGTTAACAAAATATGCTATAAAATTATGCTAACAAAATTATTTTAATTATTTGTTGCATCTTATTATTATGGGGATGCTTATGAATTTATTATCAGCCTTCTCCTATAGATAATGAGAATGACGTCTACATGTTATTGATGATGTTTTCTGAAAAGTACTCTTTCAAGCTTAACTTAAAGAATTTCTCAAAGAAAATCTAAATGTTATCAACCCAAAAAATGATTTCTGCCTCCACAACTTATAGCACAACCATGACAGCACAGCCACCATAACCCACAACACAGCCACCATAGCCCACAACACAACCATCACAACCTATAGCCACAATAATCCACAGCACAGCCACCACAACACAACCACCATGACTTACAACTATCATACCACAAGCACAACCACCCCAAAAAATCCATCACTAAAAGTAGTAGCAATCAACCACCCCAGCAATCCACCATAAGCAAATCCAAAGTAAAGGGCATCACCCCACCAGCAATAAAGAAAATCTCAAATGAAGGCAAATTTCATAGGAACTGCAAAAACCTGGATCACAAAAATTATAAAATCCAGCAATATTGAAAAACCAATTGAATCTCAACGACCAAATCAAGCCTAGAAAACCATCACAATATCATAATGCCAAAGAAAAGTTGGAAAAGAATACTGCAGACTGAAGGAGAGGAAAGGATCAAAGCAAACATGAAGCACAACCCACAGAACAGACAGGATGAGGAGAGAAGGGAAGTTACCTCTAGGCTGATGAGAGAGAGAAGCTCGATCTCAAGAGAGGGGGGAGGGAAGAATATCTGCTCAGTCTTGAGAGAGGGGAGGGAGAAGCTTGAGCAAGATGGTAGGGTAGTAAAGAGCAGTTGAGTGGTAAATATGAAATGTGGGCCCAGGGGTTCACGAAGTCAAATATAAGATCCACATTTTGTCTGAATTTATTAAAATTGCAATCGATACTCATTTTTTTGAAGGAACCAAAAATAAAATAAAATAGTGGTTTGTGGTTGCACCAGGCAAAATAAGTGGCTCCAAACAGACCCTTACATGCCTGGTTAGAAGGACTCCAAAAAATGGCCTCAAAGGCCCAAGAGAAAAAAAATTATATTAGAGGCCTCCTGATATAACATAAAAGTAAGGTAGAATCTACATAATAAGAAATAACCAATCTTCAATTTGTCAGATTAATAATACATGCATAAAATAAGAAAAACTAATTAAAGGAGGATAAAGGAATAAAGAATAATGAGTTTGGAATTATTGAACCCACAAGAAAACCATTGAGCCTCCATCCACAAATACAATTAATGATTTAAAAATTAAAATACATACAAATGAATGTGTAGAATCCTAGATTGACTTTGGGAACACGTTTGGAGAGTTAATGAAGGTAAGGAGATAAGTGAGAGAGAGAAAATGAAAGGGAGGGTTTCAAACATAATTTTTAGGTGTTAGCACTCTCAAGTGGGAGGATTTAAAAGTAACAGGATCACAAAGTCCCTTTCTTGATGTCAAGACGTCCTATTTATAGTGGGTGGAGAATACAAGTACATGTAAGTAGAAAGCATTTTTCATAAATATATTAAACAATTGAATTTAGCTTACATGGTAATGAGCAATAAACAATGACATTTAGTCGATCACCCAAAGCCTTGAGGCCGGTCGGCTATGTCAGTCATCCACCATGTATGTGTGTTGTCCGGTTGTGACAGTCAGTCATACCTACTTCCTAGAGATTTTTTAGTGCTTGATCAGGACATGTAGACCTTTTCTAATGGTCTTATGATTGAAAAATTCATTGGTTGATAGATTTTACTGGACAAAATATACATCTGTCAACTCATTATGTTGATAAACCAGACTATAAAATCAATCGACTATTTGCTGATGAGTTCTCTACTTTTACATTTGGAATCTCACTTATTCACCTTTGTTATTGACCGTCCAATTTCTTTGAGATGTGTTCAAGCATATTTGTAATATAGAGAATGGTTCATACTTAATATAAAGTTGAAAATCCTCATAACTCAAAGAAATAATTAAGTGAAGTTTTAATCCTTAAAAAAAGAAGAATAATAAAGACTTCATGCAAACGTATAATTTGTTGAGCCATTAAAAGATGAAATGCATATGATCTTACTGCAACCAAGCAAAATCAAGAAAAAAAATGGATCTTATAGATCAGAGAAGTATGACCTAGAAAATTCTTTAATAAAAGGAGGGATATCACTTTTAAAATTTCATATCCTACTCTTTTACTTCACAATCCAATTAAAATTCTTATTGAGAATATCAATTGGACTAGAATTATAACTAAAAATACTACAATTTCTCTCATTCCAAAGGCTATAGGTTGTAGCATGAACAACCAAGATAAAGAGCCTCCTAAGGATCACTTTATAAATTTTACTAGGAGCTAAAAATAATTTTCCATTTGAAATAAAAAACTTCAAAAGAATATGATAATAATAACATTCAATAAATAAATGGCTATATAATTTAATCATATTCAATTAGAGACTACGAAGCGGATCAACTGAAATAACTTTAATAAAAAGAATATAAAAGGTTTTATGCCCACTATGCATAACCTTCCAAGTATGAAAAGCAATTTTTATAGCATAAGCTTTGAACTAGACAATCTTACTCTAAATTTTAATACAAAAATGCTCATAAAAAAAACACTCATATAAGAGCAAAAATTTAAATACTTCCAAATAAAAGATAAATCATTAGTAATATAAATAAAATGAATAACATTAATGTAAAAAAAAGAACATAATTATTAAAAGAAATGTTCTAACTACCATTGGATATTATTTTATATATCTTAATTTTCTTAGGACACTTATATTAAATAAAAATAGATCTACCAAATTTTTTATAAAGAGAAGGAAAATAAAACGCAATTTGAAAAAGTTCTAATTTTATAGAAACTTTAGATAAATCCTTCAGAAAAGTATTAACCAAATGGAACCATAGTGATTATAGTACCATTTAGAATGATAAGAATTATAATTATTTATTCTATAAAAAATTTTAGCTTTACACATAATGTAAATAGTATCTAAGAAAGGAAGACATAGGCTCTCGTTATGCTTAGGCACTGATACAACTAAAATATATAGTCTTTGTGTACAGATTTTTATTCCTATTTTTGAGATATTGTGCTTTAATGAAAGATATTTGTGAGTTTTTCTTTTAGGTACAATCAAATGGATGAAAAATGGTGAAAAGAGTGAAAAGGGATCAAATTTGGAGCAAAAATAAATAAGATGTGAAAATGAACCGAGGTGCTTAAGCGCTCAGGACTAGGGTTTACGCCCCAGTTAGATAGAGAGAGCAGTGCCTAAGCGCCAGGTACCTCGCGCTTAAGCGCCAAAGTAGTTACTTGATGATTCATTGAATTTGGACGAATTTTTGAAGAGGTGTTTGAAGCAACCCTTGGTGAAAATGTGGAAAATAGTTAATGGACACAAAAATTCATTTAATTGGCTTTTGAAATGAGACAACTTTTAGAAGATTCATTAAATGTAGACACATTTTGAAGAGACACCAATGTACCTTTTGGAAAGTTATAAAAGAAGACTTGGATTGAAGAAATCATCGTCATCCACGAAATCCATCCAGAGCCAACCACCACACGCCACCGCCAATGCCACCTAGTTTTCTTTTTATTTTAAGTTGTAGTTTATATTATAAGTGAAGGAAGAGATTCAAAGGAACTTCAAGACTTGGTGGTGTGGATTTTGAGATAAGTTTTTATCTTTGTGACTACATTTGGTTTTAATTTAAACTTTTTGTTTGCGTGCATGATTTCTACTTTTCAAATTTAAGTGTGGTTGTGTTTTCTCTATTAACTCTAGAAGTTGTGTGAAGTATTAGTCTTTAATGTTGGAAGAAGTTGTGAAGATTTTAAACCTTGTACTTCATTTACTTCTTAATTTGGCAAATTATGATGTTAATACCTGTTATGATAACACATAAGATCAGAGATGGTATTGTCTCAATCAAAAAATAGTAAGAATCACATTTGATTTCATAGATGAGAATGTAGTTCATGGGGTTAAGTGGAAATAAATAGGGAAATAATTTTTGAAGGGTATAGAATTAGAGGACTTTATAGTGACCGGCTAAAGCTTTCAATTTGATTTATAGTTTTAGGTTTTGATATGAGATGTTATCCCTCATGTGAAGGGAGAATAGAGAACTCTAGAGTGAGAGCTAATATCTTCCTTACCTAACCTGTCTTCAAGACTATTGTCGGCACTATTTTTTTGGTGTAGGATTTGCCCGTAAGAAGCTGTCGGTCATCAGAATTGAAATCTCGTTGCCCACTTCGGAAGGACGTTTAAAAAGTTGGGTTTTGAAAAAGATGAAGTCAAATTGACCCCATAATTTTCATAGTTTAAATGAAAGAGCACTTTACCTCGAATTTTGTATCTATCTCAAAGGATAAACACAAGAATTGAGGGTGAGGCTCGATCAAATAAACTAAAGAAAGTTATGACATCCGTTTGATCTGTGAAACCAATGTATTGGCCGACAAATTCCCCTATTTAATATAAGGAATTAAATAGGGTTTATATTATGCTGGGTTCGGGAAAAGCTTCCTATAAGGGCAAGCCCCTATAGTTAATTACATCTTAGGTAA
>JXCR01147644.1:154516-179106 GCA_002079205.1 Phalaenopsis hybrid cultivar
GGGGGATTTGATGGGGCTTTTGCTTCTTTCACTCTTGTGAAGGTGTAGGACCAATCAATTGGGAGTTTGGTGGTCTGTAAGTTGGGATTGGGTTTTGTCCTGGATTCGGGCAAGAGTTTGAACTCAAAATTGGCTCTCTGTGGTGGAATTGAGAGGGGGAAATGGATTGGATTGATCTTAGGGACTCTTAGAGAAGCTCTGAGAGGGATTTGGAGGGCCCTTGGTTAAAAATTTTTACCACCCTCTCTATGGCCGTGAGGGGTAGATTTTATAGAAATTGGCCAATGGGGAGCNTACTAGTAAAGATACTATTTCATAAATATAAGTTCAGGAATTTATTTAGGTTTTCCCTTTAGGTAAGTCCAAGTGAAGCCAATTTTGATTAAGCATCTCCTCAAGCTTCTCCTCACTTATATATTTTTTTCTTTTTTATTTGGATTGTTTTCAATCCTATATATTTTTCTTTTCTTATCAGAGATTGTTGTCAATCCTTTCTTTTTCTTTTTCAAGTGAAGATTACTATATCCGGATAGCCTTTAATAATTTTGAACTTCACTTTTCTTTCCCTGAATTTGAAACTCAAGGAATTCATTTGCCTTATAAGTATTTCATAGCTTTTACATCATTGAGTCCCAATCTTTTCTTTTCAAATGAATTTCTAAGATTCTTAATATTTCAAAATATAGTTTTCTTTACTTTAAATAGTAACTATAATCTTACTCTCTTATACTAAATATATTAATCTACAAAATTAATTTTCCTTACAAAAAGATTCCTTTAAATCTACCATAATATTTAAATATTTACAAAATATAGTTATCTAAATTAAATTCACTACAAAAAATTATATTAATATTTTTTGAAAATATTTAAATTTAGAACATATAATAGTTAATCTTTTTCATCTCTCCCCCAAAATTAAATTTTTCAATATGGAATGATATAAGTGGAAAGAATGATTCTAAATATAAATCATACCTCAGTACTTTTGACATTTTCATCATTCTGGAGTTTTTGCAGTTCCTTCTCAAAATTTTACTTCAACTAGTCTATAATATTAGGAGCTTTCTATACATATAAATTATTAGAGAAGTTGCTTGGTAATGAAATTTGGAAATAAGTACAAAACTAAACATTATACAAACACAATATTTCACTAACACATCACAATACTAAATAAAAACAACTACAAATACATCACAATGCATAAAAAAAATCACATCACATTACAATTTTACAAAGTACTAATTAAAGTTTACTACAACTACAAATGTAATTTTTAAACTACAACACTAAACACTTATGCAAACATAAAATAAAATAGACAATAAAATGAAAGTACAAACAAACAAACATCTATCTCTATTACAAAAGCAAAAAACAACAGTATATTAATCACTGTCATATATCAAAATCCCATACTATATCCTCGTCTCTCTGGTCAGCAGGTGGATTGGGCTGATACTGAGTATAACGGGGGCATTTAGGAAAAGTAACATCAGGCTCACCTCTGTAGTGTCGGGCCTGAGCTTCGTAGTAAGCTATCTCGAAGTCAAAATACCTCTGTAGATACACACTATCATGATCATGTCTACGTTCTAATCCCCCAATTCTTTCATTTATTTTCTCTATACTTTTTAGTTGCAAGATTAACTCATTCATTAAATCGTGAAGGGTAGGGGAACTAGAGGAAGGAAGGTCATAACTAGTAGAGGGGATATCGTTACCAATAGAAGGTTCTTTACTCCTACTCCCGGATCTCCATGCTTCATGGGATTCATACGTCTTTAAGTAAGCTTTACTAATGGGTTTCATAGGGTAAACCCATTCTTCATCATCTCGAGCTTCAACTCCAGAAAGTTGACAAAGTGCATAAATGAGGCCAGGATGTCCTAGACCTCCACTTGATTCACTCCTTGCCGTGGTCAAAATATTANGTTACCAATAGAAGGTTCTTTACTCCTACTCCCGGATCTCCATGCTTCATGGGATTCATACGTCTTTAAGTAAGCTTTACTAATGGGTTTCATAGGGTAAACCCATTCTTCATCATCTCGAGCTTCAACTCCAGAAAGTTGACAAAGTGCATAAATGAGGCCAGGATGTCCTAGACCTCCACTTGATTCACTCCTTGCCGTGGTCAAAATATTATTATAAATAATTCTACCCACATTTATAGTTTGATTATTCTGAATACAGAAATTTAGAATAGCTCTATCTCTTGTTACCTTACTATGGTGATAGGTTGGTAACAAAGTAGAGGAAATAAAATAGTGCCACACTTTAGATGTGGCATTTAACATGAAGCAGAAAAATTTACCCGTTCTCACTGCTTAATCTTCCATGTCCCTTTCCTATCAGTGAGAAAGTTAATGACATCGATCAACGGACCTTCCATTATATTGAAGGTTTCATAATTGTAGATTTAGGAGTCTGGGACTTCATAAAATGAGTTAATGCGGGCGACACTAAACTCAATAGAAAACTCTCTTACTCGAATGGTTCCGTCCTCAAAATAGAATGCATTGGCATAAAATTCCTTCACAATATTCACAGAAGCCTTATTGGTGGTATAACATAAATTTTCCCACCTCCGTTCGATAGTGACTCGTTCAACTTCTCCCCCCGGACTCTCAAAAACACGATCTTGAATACATTTCTTTTCTTGAAATACTGAGGTAAATCTAGACTGAGCCTTTGCACTGATGAAGCGAGACTCGTCAAACTCAAGTCGCCTCTTTTATCGCAGAGCCATTTCAATCAAATCAAAATTATAAAAAAATTCCAAAATATACTTCAAATATATAAATAATGGCTTCTAAAAGTGACTCTAAGAGTTCAAAACTAAGTTCCATGAATTTCTTCCAAATATTTTCTCCACATTTTCAATTTTTTTAAGATTTCCTTAATTTGGAAGAAATTCTAGGTGAAATTCAAATATTTTAAGGTTGGAGTGAAACTCTTACCGAGATGATGAAATTCGGTGTCTAAAAGCCTTGAAATTGCCCCAAATCTAAGATCTTCAAGCCCTAGACCAAAATTTTTTGTTTTTTTAGGAGGAAGGGGATGTTGAATAGTTGTAGTCAACTGGTCAAAATCGCGGTTAAAAGTGTTTTTTTGGTATCTCACCATCGGCGGGGTCTTCAGCGCCGTCGGCAAGTTCTATTGAATTAAATAGCCTAAGTCTAGGGAAAAATTCACCGTCGGCGGCGTCAATGACACCATCGGCGAGATTTTTAAAATTGGTTCAATTTCCAATTTTTTGCAATTTTGATCAATTTAAAGCCTCGTTGACATCTGTTTAATCATTCTAGATATAAATTTTAAGTGATTAAATGATGTACTAACACAAATAAATATTCACAACACAAAACATTACAATTATATATAAAATCCAAGGGTTACAATACACGTTACACGACACATATAAGTTTGGTATTTTCTCAACCTTAATACATCAATTCAGCATCGCAATCGAAGCCACAACACTCTAAACGCTGAAAACAAACATTCTATGCTAAATATCAACTATATTGAGATTTAAAAGTAAAATTCAAAAGTGAATTAAACACATAAGTTCAAATCAAATAACACATATAGACATATAGGTAGTAATGTAAATCTACTACTTCTCATATTCAGTGCTTGTTTCTCCCCTGATATCGCCCATCAATTGAACATGAACGAAGAGGTTATAGAAGGGTCGGTATGGGAATTCTTCAGTAGAGTCCTCTTCTATCAATCCCATCTTCCTCATCAATTGTATCAAACTTCCTTTGATATGTCCAGAGTGATCTAAATGCTCTTTCCTCCTCTAGTCGAGATGATTAAAAAAATCAGAGATATTATTTATTGTATTCATAACATTTTGTACCTCTTTCTCTAGTTTCTTGATTCTGCTAAGGATCACTAGTGTCTTGTCCAGAACTAAAGGCTGAATAGGATGTGAATTCTGAGACGATTGATCCACAATAATAGTCATATCATTTTCATCTTCATTGGCTGGGAATCTCTCAGTTGGGCCCAAAGGCTTCCAAGGTAAAAATAACTTTTCCCAATTCTCATAAGATATTTGGAATTGACTGTAGAGTAAGAAAATTTTTGAAGGTGTCCAAGCCCATAAGTTGATCCATGAATGATCAGGCCCAAAACAAACTTTACAATTATTGATCCATTATCAATCAGCAGTCCCATTTGAATACAGTAATTCAGAATAGCACTCCCTTTAGTAACTTTACCGATCCTCATCATTGATAATTTTTTTGCAGAAATGAAGAAGTGTCAATGTTTAGAAATGTGATTTGGAAGTGTACCAGAGAAACTAACATACTCGTTTTCTCTCATTTCCCAGTCTTCAGTCTCGTCCGTCAAATATTGGTAGATCTCATTCATCAGATTTCTTGTTGGGACGAAGTTGGAATGATGGCAGACAAGAACATTCTCGATCATATATAACTCATTAATCCATGCAGGAGTAAAATTTATCCATCTGCCTCATACATAGATGACTCCTCGGTTGATTCCATGCAAATTAACATAAAACTACTTCACCATAGGAATGATAACGGCTGTAGTAGTGTAGCAGAACACTTCCCATCGTCGTCACACAATCATCTCTTCAATTACTGTCGAAGGGTTGTTCAATCCTTGATTCACGAATCCTCTTTATTTGATTAATCTCCTCTTTGCCAGCACTTTGTTGAAGATTCGTTGTGCCTCAAAACTAATGAATTTTCTCCAGTTGAACACTCAAAATCTAGGATTTTCAGTGGAATTGGAAGACATAGAGATAAATTTGGTGGAGTTTCAATTCATTTTTTGGTAATATGAATTTAAGATCCAAATTTGGAAGTTTATAGGAAGTAAATCCCGCTTAAAACCGCCAAAAACCTCCATTTCAAACTCCATAAACCGTCATCCTACCGTTGTCGCTGTCGGCGGGGTCGATGGCGCTGTCGGTGAGCCAATAGAATTAATTGTCTGGGCTCTCAGTAAAAACCCACCGTTGCGGCGTCGAGCTCGCCGTCGGCGCCCAAGGCAAAAATTTCACAGTTTCGCTCTGGTCCAAATGCGTTCCAATTTTCTCTATGGATCTAATTTTTATGATGATTCAAGGGTAAATATGAGTAAGGGAGTTCAATACTACCGCAAACTAATGATAATTTCAAACAAAAACACTATAATCGCAATAAAAATAAGGATAACTATGAGTTGCCTCCCATAAAGCGCTTGATTTAACGTCGTCAGCTTGACCTATTCAAATCTTATTCATTTTGACTAACCATTAAAACCTCTTTAAATTTTGTTCTTTTACCCTCAAAATATGGCTTTAATTTGTGTCCATTTACTTTAAATATATTCCCAGTCTTTTGATCTTCAATTTCAACAGCTCCGTAAGTATAAACTCGAGCACCGTAAAGGGTCATAACCAACGAGACTTCAATTTCCCAGGGAATAACTTTAGCTTTATATTGTAAAGTAAAACTTCTTATCCTAGTTCAAAGTTCTTCTGGTTAATCTTCTGATCATGCCATAACTTTAGTTTCTCTTTATAAATTCCATCGTTACCATAAGATTCATTTCTTAATTCTTCTAATTCATTCATTTGTAGCAATCTCTTCTCCAGCATCTTTCAAATTATAATTGAATTCTCTAATCGCCCAATATGCTTTATGCTCCAATTCTACTGGTAAGTGACAAGTCTTTCCAAAAATTAACTGTAAGGAGTCATTTCATTAGGATTTTTATAAGCAGTCATGTAAGCTCATAATACAGTTTCTAGCTAGTTGACAAATCTACTCTACTAGGGTTTACAGTCTTCTTAAGTATTTTTTTAATATCTCTATTAGAAACTTCAGCTAACCCTCTATTTTGAGGGTGATAGGAAGTAGAGATTCTATGAATAAGATTAAACTTTTCTGTCAATCTCTGAAAGTTTTTATTCCTAAAATGGGATCCTCCGTGAGTGATAATCACTCTCGGCATTCCGTATCTAGTGAAAATGTTTTTCATTAAAAATCTTGAAATACTTTTAACGTCATAACGAGGTAAAGCTTGTGCTTCAATCCACTTTGAAACATAGTCTACCACAATTAATATGTATAAGTTCTCAGATGAAGGAATAAATGGTCCCATGAAATCCAATCCCCAAACATCAAAGATCTCAACTTCTAACATGAAATTCAGAGGCTTTTCATTTCTTCTAGATATATTGCCTACTCGTTGGCATCAATCACAAGTTTTTATGTATTTGTAAACATCTCTAAAGAGAGTAGGCCAAAAGAATCGAGCTTGTAAAATTTTATAAGCAGTTTTATGAGTTCCAAAATGTCCTCCAAATTCAGAATCATGACATTTCTGAATAATTAGTTCAGTTTCTTCCATAAAGAATCCCAAAATATCCTCCAAATTTAGAATCATGACATTTCTGAATGATTAGCTCAGTTTCTTCATAAGGTACACAGTCTTCCAAATTCAGAATCATGACATTTCTAAATGATCAGCTCAGTTTCTTCATAAGGTACACATCCTTCAAATTCAAAATCATGACATTTCTGAATGATCAGCTCAGTTTCTTCATAAGGTACACATCTCAAAAATTCAGAATCATGACATTTCTGAATAATTAGTTCAGTTTCTTCATAAGGTACACATCTTCTCATAATAGGAATACATTGTTTATATAAATAAGGCTCATCCCAAAAATATGCTTTTGCATCATGAATGAATTTTCTAAATTTCTGAATGATTAGCTCAGTTTCTTCATAAGGTACACATCTTCTCATAATCAGATCCTTACTGTTTATATAAATAAGGCTCATCCCAAAAATATGATTTTGCATCATGAATGAATTTTCTTTGTTGTTGCAATGTCAGCACAGGTGGCAAAATATCACTTACAATATAACTAACAATATCAACATACCATGGTATTTTCCACTCATTAATATTATAGAGTTGTTCCTCAGGGAAACTGTCCATAATTTCATTATCACTGTCAGATAATTCATGATATTCTAATCTCAACAAATGATCAACAATTTGATTATCAGTTCCCTGATCAATAACCACAAAATCAAATTCTTGTATCAAAAGTATCCATCTAATTAACCTTGGTTTGACATCCTTCTTTTGCATTAGATATTTAATTAACGTGATCAGTGTGCACAACACATTTAGCTCCAATTAAATAAGATCTAAATTTGTCTAAAGCACCAGTGTGCACAACACATTTAGTCCTAATTAAATAAGATCTAAATTTTTCTAAAGCATACACAATTACATTTAGTCTCAATTAAATAAGATCTAAATTTGTCGAAAGCATACACTATAACCAGTAACTCTTTTTTAGTAACACTATAATTATATTGAGCATCGTTAAGAGTTTTACTAGTGTAGTATATAACCTTAAAAATCTTATCATACCTTTGTTTAAGAACAGCTCCAATAGTATAATCACTAGCATCGCACATCAGTTTGAATGGTTTCTCCAAGTTAGGTGAAATTGTTATAGGGGCTGTGATTAGCTTTTCTTTTAATAACTCAAAGGCGTTTAAACAGTTTTCAGTAAACTCAAATTTCTTGTCCTTTTCTAAAAGTTGACATAGAGGTTTGGTAATTTTTGAAAAATCTTTAATAAAATTCTTGTAAAAACCAACATGACCAAGAAAACTTCTAACCCCTCTTACATCAGTAGGAGGTGTTAATTTAGATATAACATGAATTTTTGCAGGGTCTACTTCCATACCATTTTCTGAAATTTTATGCCCTAACACTATTCTTCTTGCAACCATAAATTGACATTTCTCCCAATTTATAACTAAATTAGTTCTTTCGCATAACTACAAAACTTTTTCAAGATAATTTAAGCATGTGTCAAATGATGTTTCAAATACAGAGAAATCATCCATAAACACATCTATTCCATCATCAATTAACTTACTAAACATAGACATCATACATCTCTGGAATGTTGTAGGTGCATTACATAATCTGAAAGGCAATCTTCGAAAAGCAAAAGTTCCAAAAGGACTAGTAAATGTTGTCTTTTCTTGATCATCAGAAGCAATAGGAATTTGATGGTAGCCGATATATCCATCTAAAAAAGAAAAATGTTTGTGCCCAGCAAGTCTATCCAATATTTGGTCTAGGAATGGTAAAGGGAAGTGATCTTTCCTAGTGGCAATATTTAATTTTCTATGATCAATGCAAATACACCACTTATTAACTTGTCTGATATGTATTAATTCATTATTCTATTGTGCTTCAACAGTCACCTCTCCTTTCTTATGAATAAAATGAATTGGACTTACCTAAGAACTGTCCGAAATAGGATATATAATTCCAGCATTCAACCATTTCAAAATTTTTGTTTTGACTACTTCTTTCATCATTGGGTTCAATCTCCTTTGTGGATCAACTCTTGGTTTATATTTTTCATCCAGTATAATTCAATGCATACAGATCGAAGGGCTGATTCCTTTAATATCAGCTAAGGCCAAAAGCTTTCTTATATCTTTTTAATGTATCCAAAAGTTTTTGCACTTGTAAATCATTTAACTCTGAAGATATAATAACAGGTAATGTAGATGAGTTTCCCAGAAACACATAGGCAATGTTTTTAACTCAAGTTTAGGTGGTTTTAAAATTAACAAAACTAGATTCGTATCAGCATTTCCTAAAATATCCAACATCTCAAATCTTTCCAGAACATAATCTAATTCTTCATTTTCTATTTCGTCCAAAATAACTTCATCTTTGTCTTCAAAATCTTTTTTTTCTTCAAAATATTCTTTAAAATGCTCGTTCAATAGATGTTCACTAATTTCCATGTGAAAACATTCATTGTCTCTTTCAACAGCAGGGTATTTCATAGATTTCACAATGTTAAAAGTCACTTCTTTATTTTAACTCTCATAGTTAATTCTCCCTTTTGAACATCTATCATAGCTCTTCCAGTAGCTAAAAAAGGTCTCCCTAAAATTATAGGTATTTCTTTATCTTCCTCCATATCTAAAATAATAAAATCCACAGGAAAGATAAATTTATCAACTTTTACTAACACATATTCTATAACTCCCTTAGGATAAGTAACTAAACAATCCACTAACTGAAGAGTTACAGAAGTAGGTGAGACTTCTCCTAATCCTAATCTTTTGGAAAGATCCGCTAACTGTAGAGTTACAGAAGTAGGTGAGACTTCTCCTAATCCTAATCTTTTGAAAGAACAATCTGCTAACTGTAGAGTTACAGAAGTAGGTGAGACTTCTCCTAATCCTAATCTTTTGAAAACGATCTGCTAACTAAAGAGTTACAGAAGTAGGTGAGACTTCTCCTAATCCTAATCTTTTGAAAATTTGCTAATTGATTACAGAAGTAGGTGAGACTTCTCCTAATCCTAGTCTTTTGAAAATTGATAGAGGCATAAGGTCTAAAACTCCCTTAGGATATGTAACTGATCGGTCTGCTAATTGAAGAGTTACAGAAGTAGGTGAGAGCTTAGTCTTTTGAAAATTGATAGAGGCATAAGGTTAATACTGGCTCCCAAATCACATAAAGCGATAATTGAAGAGTTACAGAAGTAGGTGAGACTTCTCCTAATCCTAGTCTTTTGAAAATTGATACAGGCATAAGATTAATGTTGGCTCGCAAATCACATAAACCTATTCCATAAAATTTTTCACCAATAGCACACGGTATAGTGAAACTACCAGGATCTTTTAATTTTTCAGGAAGCTTTTTTTGAATAATTACACTACACTCTTCGCTAAGTGCAACAGTCTCATTATCAATGAACTTCCTTTTCTTGTTCAAAATATCTTTCATAAACATGAAATAATTGGACATTTGCTCTAAAGTTTCTACGAAAGGAATATTCACCATTAATTTCTTATGAATTTCTATTAACTTGAAAAATTGTTTATCCTTTTTGTGTTGCTTCAATCTTTGAGAAAGCAGTGGTGGAGGTTTTTCCACAGTAATTTTCATTGGTGTAAGTGGATATTTTAAATCTGGGTATTCGTGATCCTTTTCTTTTTCTGAATCCACTTTCTCTTTTTCAGTTTCCGTTTCTTTCTGTACTCTTGTTTCCAATTTGTTTCCACTTCGTAATTGTATCGCTTTTATCTATTCTTTTCCTTGATCTTTAGGATTTAATTCCACAGTACTAGGAAAAGTTCCCAATGTTCGGTTACTAAGTGCAGTGGCGATATGTCCCAATTGGTTTTCAATATTCTTGATAGAAGTTCCTTGATTTTGTAGCTGGTTTCCTTGAATTTGTAATTGATTTCCTTGATTCTGCAATTGTTGACCCATCTTCAGTATCAGCTCTTCCATAGACAACCTCTTTTCCTTAAATTGAGTGTTACTGTTAAATCCTAGAGGATAAGAAGGTCTATAATTAACATTTCCTTGGTTGGATGAATTTCTTAATGGGTTTACTGGATTGTTTGCCCATTATTTATTTATAGAAGAATTGTTTTTCCAATTAAAGTTAGGATGACTCTTCCAACCTGGGTTATAATAGTTTGAATAAGGATTATTGGGTCCATTGTTGATAGTATTTAGAGTCTCATAAGAAGGTTGAACATCCATAAATTTCCCAGATGAATTCTCTTCCATCATAGTAGGTGTTGGAGAATAATTCATTCCATAATGATNNCCTACTAATCCATTGTAAAAAGTTTGAATTATCAACCAATCTGGTAACGAATGATGTGGGCACTTTAAGAAGATCTTTAAATCTCTCCTAAGCTTCATATATTAACTCTCCATCAATCTGACAGAACGATGAATCTTTAAATCTCTCCCAAGCTTCATATATCAACTCTCCATCAATCTGACAAAATGATGTTAAGTCATTTCTAAGTTTAGCAGTTTTGGATGGAGGGAAATATTTGGAGAGAAGTTTCTGTGAAAGTTCTCCCCAAGTTCTAATAGATCCAAGTGCTAACGAATTTAACCACATCTTAGCCTTATCCCTAAGTGAAAAAGGAAAAAGTCTAAGTCTAACAATATCATTTGAAACTCTATCATATTTACAGGTAGCACAAAGTTCTAAAAAATTAGCGAGGTGTAAATTAGGATTTTCATTTTGTGTACCTCTGAATTGATTGTTTTGTACAAATTAGATAATAGCAGGTTTGAGCTCAAATAAATTAGTAGTTACATCAGGATTTTGGATAAATAAGTGAATTTCAGTTGTTGTAGGATTTCCATAATCTCGTAGAGGTCTTGGTTGATGTTCATTTTCTATTCCTTGATTGTTAACATTGTTTTCCACTGTGTTAGGAATTCTAGGTTCTTTTCTTAGTTTTCTAATTCTCCTAACAGTGCGTTCTAATTCTGAATCATAGGATTTTCAGGTCCAAATTGACGCATACAATTGAAATCAGTAGACAGAAAAATAGTTAACTAAATATGAAATAAGTTGCAATTCAAGTAAAAATTTTCTAATAGTCCTAATTTGTGTGTTACTCTAATTTTTTTTCTTATCAAAATCTAATTTTTACTCCCCGGCAACGACGCCAAAAACTTGAAAGCGACTTTATATATACTCAAAAATACAAGAATTTGATACTGTTGCTATAAGATTTAAATCCCCGACAATGACGCCAAAACTTGACAACAGTTACAGATTTGATAAAAATGTGTATAAAATTTTTAATAATTGTAAAGTCACACTTATCAACGCAAGTATACGTATCACTCAAGTAATACAGGGCTCTAATGGAGTCATGGATATCGATCCCACAGGGAGTAACATTAGAGGCTACGAACTTAAGATTTAGAAATTCAATACTTAATCACAACAATATAGTTCAAATTGCATATTTGTCACTAATAGGTAATTAAAATAAAAATGTAATTTTAATAAACTCTTAATCAACTAATTCTACTAATAAAGTTTCTAATGTGAAGTTCAAATATAAAAAAACATCCTTCTCCCTTTCAAGAAATTTAAGTGAATGGATAAATTGAATCGGTTCAAATTGTATTGTGCCAAATAGGAGTATACCTATTCTTTACCCTTTGGAGTAGGCATAAACAACATTAACTAATCCCATGATTGGTTACTGAATCTACGACTAGGCTGGGAGGATACCGGCTCTCACTTCGGAGTTCCCACATTTCCCTTGCTTGAGGGCTAATATCTACACTTCAACACCCAAACGATAGGACCAAATTGATGATTTTAGTCTATCACTCTAAAATCTCCAATTCTATGCCCGATAATTTTTTTCCCTATTTATTTGCACCCAACTTTTAAGGACTTTGGCCTCCCTAAATTTTGGATGTAATCCTCACTTTAGTTGTAAAACTCAACATATTTTAACTAAGTAAATTAAAGTGAAAAGATCATCACAACTTCTTTAACATTCTCATGGCACAACCAATTCAAATCACCTTTTCATAAAATTCAAAGCAAACTAACAAGTTCTTTAACATTCTCATGGCACAACCAATTCAAATCACCATTTCACAAAATCTCAAGACAAGGGAGAAAACAGAGAACAACTCAGAACTCATGGAGAAGATACGACAAAAGTTGGATTTCATATATAAAAGCAAAGTCATAAAAACTACAATAAGTAAATACAACTTATCTTGAATTCCTCCCCAAGTAACTCCTCGAAGTTTCTCTAAATCTCTTCCTTTCTTTATAGCACACAGAATTCTCCTTCAAAGCGGCAAGGAGGAAGAAATCTCTCACTTTCCTTCCACTCTTACAATCTATTGAAGAATTCCTCACATTACCCAACCCTAAATTTCACTCCCCTGCACACCCGTAGACCTCTCGACATTCTCTGGGCATACTGGACTCTCCCTTTTTGGCCTCCAAAATGTTTCTCTTAAAGTTGTAGAAGAGTTTTCAAGAGTTTCCTAAGCACCCCTTCAAAAATCGTCCACATTCAATGCATCTATTGAGAGAACTGTCATTCTAGCCGTCGACGGCCTTCTAGAATATTTAATTCTGGACTCTCAGGAAAAACCCACCGTCATCGGCGTCGATGGCACCGTCAGTGACATCGATGGCATCGTCGGCGCCCAATATCAAATCTTCATATTTTGGTCATTTTTGCTTCAAATTTTCTCTTTTTTGCTTCTTTTTATTCCAATGACCATAATTCAACATACCTGCAACAAAAAACCTTTATTTAAAGTGCAATATCATCAAAATCAGTGGAAAATAGGGATGAAAATCTTAATATATTTTTCCTTGGTTAGTCGCCACAACCCACAGTTACCATAACCCATAACACAACCACCACACCAAAACCACATTAATCCACAACATAGCCACCATAACCCAAACATATCACAGCCAAACCTACGAAATGCGAGCCCAAGGGTTCACAAAGTCAAACCTATGATCCACATTTTGTTGAATTTATTAAAATTACAATTGAGACTCATTTTTCAAAGGAGCCAAAAAAAAAAAAATAAAATGAAAGTTTGTGGCTACACCAGGCAAAATAAGTGGCTCCAAACAGACCCTTACATGCTTGATTAAAAGAAATCCAAAAAAATGGCCTCAAAGGCCCAAGAGAAAATTTTTCTATTAGAGGCCTCTCGATATAGCATAAAAGTAAGGTAGAATCTACATAATAAGAAATAACCAATCTTCAATTTGTCAGATTAATAATACAAGAATAAAATAAGAAAAAACTAATTAAAGGAGGATAAATGAATTAAGAATAATGAGTTTGGAATTTTTGAACCCACAAGAAAACCATTGAGCCTCCATCCACAAATACAATTAATAATTTAAAAATTAAAATATATACAAACGAATGTGTAGAATCCTAGATTGACTTTGGGAACAAGTTTGGAGAGTTAGTGAAGGTAAGGAGAGAATTGAGAGAGAGAAAATGAAAGGGAGGGCTTCAAAAGACAATTGCCAGGTGTTAGCACCCTCAAGTGTAAGGATCTAAAAGTGACAGGATCCCGAGGTCCTTTTCTTGATGTCAAGACCTCCTATTTATAGTGGGCGAAGAATACAAGTGCATGTATGTAGAAAGCATTTTTATTAGCTATATTAAACAATTGAAGTCAGCTTACATGGTAATGAACAATAAAAAATGACATTTAGTCGATCACCCAAAGCCTTGAGGTCGGTCGGCTATGTCAGTCATCCACCGTGTATGTGTGTCGTCCAACTGTGACAGTTAGTCATACCTACTTCCTAGAAATTTTTTATTGCTTGATCAAGAAGTGTAGACCTTTGCTAGTGGTTGTATGATTGACAAATTCATTGGTTGATAGATTCTGCTGGACAAACGATTGCATCTGTCAATGCATTATGTTGATAAACCAGACTATAAAATCAATAAGCTATTTGTTGATGAGTTCTCTACTTTTACATATGGAACCTCACTTATTCACCTATGTTATTGACCGTCTAATTTCTTTGAGATGTGTGCAGCCATATTTGTAATATAGAGAATGGTTCATACTTAATGTACAGTTGAAAGTCCTCATAACTCAAAGAAATAATGAGGTGAAGTGTCAATTCTTAAAAAAAGAAGAATAATAAAGTCTTCATCCAAGTGTATATTTGGTTGACCCTTTAAAAGATGAAATGCAGATGATCTTACTGTAACCAAGAAAAATCATGAAAAAAAATGAATCCTTTAGATCAAAGAACTATGACCTAGAAAATTCTTTAATAAAAGGAGGGATATCCCTTTTAATCATCTCCTAATCTGTTACTTCACAATCCAATTAAAATTCTTATTGAGAATATCAATTGGACTAGAATTATAACTATAAATACTACAAGTTATCACATTCCAAAGGCTATAGGTTGTAGCATGAACAACCAAGATAAAGAACCTCTTAAGGATCACTTGATAAATTTTATTAGGAGCTAAAAATAAATTTCCATATGAAATAAAAAAATTCAAAAGAATATGATAATAATAACATTTAATAAATAAATGGCTATATAATTTTAATCATATTCAATTAGAGACTGCAAAGTGGATCAACTGAAATACCTTTAATAAAAAGAATATAAAAGTTTTTATGCCCACTATGCATAACCTTCCAAGTATGAAAAGCAATTTTTATAGCATAAGCTTTGAACTAGACCATCTTACTCTAAATTTCAAAACAAAAATTCTCATACAAAAAAATAAACACTCTTATGAGAGTAAAAATTTAAATACTTCCAAAGAAAAGATAAATCATTTATAATATAAATAAAATGAATAACATTAATGTAAAAAAAAGGAACATAATTATTAAAAGAAATGTTCTAATCACCATTGGATATTACTTTATATACCTTAGTGTGCTTGGGACGCTTATACCAAATAAAAATAGATCTACCAAATTTTTTATAAAGAGAAGAAAAATAGAACGCAATTTGAAAAAGTTATAATTTTATAGAAACTTTAGATAAATCCTTCCAAAAAGTATTAACCAAATGGAACCATAGTGACTATAGTACCATTTAGAATGATAAGAATTATAATTATACATTCTATAAATAATTTTAGCTTTACACATAGTGTAAATAGTATCTAAGAAAGTAAGACATAGGCTCTCGTTATGCTTAAGCACTGATACACCTAAAATATATAGTCTTTGTGTACATATTTTTATACCTATTTTTGAGATATTGTGCTTTAATGAAAGGTATTTGTGAGTTTTTCTTTTAGGTACAATAAAATGGATGAAAAATGGTGAAAAGAGTGAAAAAAGATCAAATTTGGAACAAAAATGAAAAAGATGTGAAAATGAACTGAGGTGCTTAAGCGCTCAGGACTAGGGCTTACGCGCCAGTTAAATAGAGAGAGTCGTGCCTAAGCGCCATGTACCCTACGCTTAAGCACCAAAAATAGTTACTTGATGATTCATTGAATTTTGATGAATTTTTGAAGAGGCTTTTGAAGCAACCCTTGGTGAAAACGTGGGAAATAGTTAATGGACAGGAAAATTCATTCAATTGGCTTTTGAAAGGAGACAACTTTTAGAAGATTCATTGAATGTAGACACAATTTGAAGAGACAACAAGGTACCTTTTGGAAAGTTATAAAAGAAGACTTGGATTGAAGAAATCATCATCATCCACGAGATCCATCCAGAGCCAACCACCACATGCCATCGTCGTTGCCGCCTACCTTTCTTTTTATTTTAAGTTGTAGTTTATATTGTAAGTGAAGGAAGAGATTCAAGGAACTTCAAAACTTTGCTGGTGAGGATTTTGAGATAAGTTTTTATCTTTGTGACTACATTTAGTTTTAATTTAGACTTTTTGTTTGTGCATGATTTCTACTTCTTAAACTTAAGTGTGGTTGTGTTTTCTCTATGAACCCTGAGTCATTTTTTTTATCTTTTTCCTTAAAATGATAAGTGATTAAGTATTGAATGGAAGTTGTGTGAAGTATTAGTCTTTAATGTTGGAAGAAGTTGTGAAGATTTTAAACCTTGTACTTCATTTACTTCTTGATTTGGCCAATTAAGATGCTAATACATATTGTGAGAACATGTAAGATCCGAGATGGTATTGTCTCAATTAATAAATAGTAAGAATCACATTTGATTTCATGGATGAGAATGTAGTTCATGGGGTTGAGTGCAAATAAATTAGGGAAATATTTTTAAAGGGTATAGAATTAGAGGACTTTAGACTGACAGACTAAAGCCTCCAATTTGATTTATAATTTTAGGTTTTGATACGAGATGTTAGCCCCCATGTGAAGGGAGAAGAGAGAACTCTAGAGTGAGAGCTAGTATCTTCCTTACCTAATCTGTCTTCAAGACTATTCAAACTGTAGATTAACCAATGTTCTTTATAGCATCTCTTGTAAGGCTAAAGAATATTATTTGGCACAACATAATTAGAATACATCCACAACAGAATTCTTATACTTATTACTGATTCATGATAAGAAAAATTATATTTTATTTATATTGCCTTCATTTTGCAAATATCTAGTTAAGTTAATTAATTGTTTACTTTACTTTTAATTATAAAAAATTACAAAAAAAAATCAAACTTTCATTTATAATATAGCATCTAGAGTTTAAGTAAGAATATTTTGCTAAGTAGAATTTTGTTATCTAGTTTCTTAAGATTTTAGTTGCATATAGTATTTTTTTCCCTATGGGTTTGATATTCAAGGCTTAATCAAAAAATATTTGCGTAGTAACTTATACTACTTGATAACCATACGTATACTTGTGTAGTATCCCATATTTAAATATTATAAATGTATTTTTATTTGCTTCAAAGTCAAGATTTTACATAGCTTTTGCTCAGGAAAAATTTTTTGCCATCGTTGCAAAGTAATAATTATAAATAAATAAGAATTGAGAAATGATCACATACATCACATTAACATATATAAAGAGAGTTGAGATCATGTTTTTGGCATCGTTGCCGTAGAAGATTAACAAAATTTTTAAAGAAATTTTTAGAAAGCAAATTTCTATTTTTATAAAGTCTTATTTAAACTTTTTAGATTTATTATAAGAATACTATGGTGTTGTTCTTATATAAAGTTCTTATTTGTGCATTTTTATTTTATGTGTTTCATAGTAATGTATTAGAAAAATTAAAAAAATAAAAATTACTGAAAAAAATAAAAAAAATTTAAGAAATGACAAACCAAAATAATCAAAATGCTAAAGTTAAACATGAGTTTAGACCTTTAGGAAATTATTCAAACCTTACGGTGGATGAAATTCATTGTAGAATTCAAAAACCTATTGTAGTGACTAATTCATTTGAGCATAAACCCGCTATTATCCAAATGACATCAAATAATCAGTTTGGGGGAGCACCAATGAAGTCCAAATTTACATCTTACCAATTTTCAAGAATTGTGTGCTACATTTAAATCTGATGGTGTATCAGATGATGCTATAAGACTTAGACATTTTTCCTTTCTCACTGAAGGATAAAGCTAAGATATGGTTACATTCTTTAGTGCTTGGATCTGTTAGAACTTGGGGTGATTTAGCGCATAAATTCCTGGCTAAATATTTTTCACCATAAAAAACTGCAAAATTTATAAATGATATTACATATTTTTGGTAGTTTGAAGGGGAATCCATTTATGAAGCATGAGAACAATTTAAATAACTGCTGAGAAAGTGTCCACACCATCCTAAACTAGATTGGTTAATAATTCAAACATTTTACAATAGGTTATTTGGATCTTTTTGGTCAATTATCGTGTCGCTGGTGGTGGTTCATTGTTATCAAAACCATTTCATGATGCTTATGCTTTAATTGAAGAGATGACTACTAATAATTTTCAATGGCCATCTGAAAGGATAAATCCTAAGAAAGTAGCCAATATTCATGAATATGATGCTTTTGAAATGTTAGCAAATCAAGTTGCTACAATTTCAAAGAAGTTAGACCAAGTTGGAATTATTTTTTCTCAACCAGTTGCATTGATTGAAGAGAATTCATTAGGCCAATAGGTAGATTCTCAAGCATCATTAGAAACTTCGAATGCCATAAACAATACGCAAAATAACCTATATTCAAACTATTATAACCCAGGCTGGAATAACCATCCCAACTTTAACTGGAATAATACTTCGGGTAATAATAGTCAGCAATGGGGGAAGAAGTAAGTAAAACCATTGGGAAACTTAAAAAACCAAGGGAATAGTAATTATAAAACCACTTATCCTTTATGTTTTAACAATAATTCACAAATTATGGAGAAAATGTTATCTATAAAAGAATTGGTGTTACAAATAGGAAACCATTTACAAAGTCAAGGAGCTACAATTAGAAATATTGAGAATCAATTTAGATAAATAGGAAATACATTAAGTAATAGATCCCAAGGAACACTTCCTAGTAATATTGAAGTAAATCCAAAAGACCAGAATAAAGAGCAAGTAAAAGTCGTACCACTTAGAAGCAGAAGAGAATTGGAAGGTATAGTTCAAAAAGAGAGTAAAGCAGAGTAAAAAGAAATTGAAGAGCCCAAAGAGGACACTCCGAAAGGTTTAGAGAGACCTATTTATCCACTTAAAGGTCAATTAGAAAAACCACATCCTCCATTTCCTCAGAGGCTCTATCAACAAAAGTTGGATAAACAATTTTCAAAATTTTTGGAAATTTTTAAGAAGCTTACAATTAATATTCCATTTGCTGAAGCCTTACAACAAGTGCCAAGTTATGTGAAGTTTATGAAGGATATTCTTAACAAGAAAAGGAAGTTCAAAGATGATGAGACTTTTTTACTAAGTGAAGAGTGCAGTGCTATAATTCAAAAAAAAGCTTCCTGAAAAGCTTAAGGATTCTGGTAGCTTCATAATTCCATGTGCAATAATAGATAGATTTTATGGGAAAGCTTTCTGTGATTTAGGTGCAAGTATTAACCTTATGCCATTATCAATATTTAAGAGATTGGGATTATGAGAAAGATCCCCTACTATTATAACTCTGCATTTGGCAGATCGTTCAATAACATATCCTAAAAGAGTTATAGAAGTTGACTTAGCGAAAGTGGTTAAATTTATCTTTTCTGTTAATTTCATTATGCTAGATATGGAGGAAGATAAGGAGATACCTATCATTTTGGGGACACCTTTCCTAGCTACGGGAAGAGCAATGATTGATGTGCATAATAGGGAATTAACTATGCACGTCAATGATCAAATAATTACGTTTAATATTTACAAATCAATGAAATATCCTGTAAAAGGTAAAGATGATGATATTGAAAATAATTTTAAAATCCATATCTTTCTACTTATCGAGCAAGGCACTGACTGGATCCTAGGCGACTCCAAAAGAACACACGGTGCTCCACCATTTGACCATGTCAACCCCCTCAGCTGCCATGCAGATCACACTTTATAGATTATATCCTCATTCAGCTTCATTAGGACTGTCTAATAGATAAACGCATGATTGGACGACATTCGTTCATCATCCCCAAGTGACATAACCCGTGATCCGTTCACATTAAAACCTTAAGATCTCAAGCTAGACTCAACCAAATCACATGGGGTTTGTTTCTAATCCATCATCTACTCGAGACGAGCATATTTATATGAATTATACGGTATGAAATATAGTAAATACGTATGGAGAGTCGAAACAAGGTCAGTTTAGAGTTCAATACCCTTTTCTGAGAGGGGAGGCCTCAATTAGATGGTTGTGGTAGCATCAATTAAGTCCAACGAACCTCTAGATTAAGTCACAAGCCTTGGTAAATTAGGGGCTTTTGTGGGGAATCAACTTCTTTCACTGTAGGGATGGTGTGTGCACAATTAATTAAAGTTTTGTACACTATTGTGGAGCAAATAGATCTATCCTAGTTTTAGGGCAAATTTCAGTGGAGAAATTGGCTCAAAGGGGTGGCTATCAATGGCTGAGAGCAAGGGGATTGCACTTGGGATGGTTTGGAGAACCTCTGGTGAGATTTTGGCAGAGTTTCCTTATGGTTCCAAACACTCTCCACTTTGGCAGTGGATAGCTCCATTTAAAGCCATGGCTGCGTGGTGGAGCTCAGAGCTTGGAGTTGGGTGCTAAAGCTTGCTGAGGTGGAGGGAGAAAAGGCTCTAATGTCCAATGGGAGTGAGCCAAGTCAAGGAGGTTTAATTTTGGGTTTTATCCATTTGGGGCTCCGTTGGGCTGGCTGTTTCTGGCAGCTGAGGAGGTGGCTAGCCAGGGTTCAGTCACTTCTTGGCTTAGGGAGGTCAGGGAGCTGCTAATGATGGTTAACTCATAAGGGTAAGTGATGATGAAGAAGATATTTGATTTTAGGCAAAATTTTGGGTGAAATCCCTTAAGCCAAGGGACCATTGGTCCATAGCTCACCTTGGCTAGTTTAGTTGGGTCTAGCCTGGCCCATAGGGTGTGCTTAGCTGCTGTGGAAACCTTAACTTGGTGACTTTAAGATGGCTAAGTCAATTTTAGCACATGGGTCCAATTTGGGTCAACATGGCTAAAAGTTGGGTTTGGGTTAGGCTATCCATGACTTTGAGCTCAATTGATTGATCAACAGTATGTAAATGATTTTCATGAAGATTTTTGGTGAAGGATTGAAGTAATTTTAAGTTAAATTGAAAGCTCAATTTGAAGGATTTTGGGATTTTGGTCAATTTGGGCATGTTGGACTAGACTTGGGCTAGGTTGCGCTAAGTCCAAAGGAATGGTTGAAAATGGTTTATAGGAATCTCATGAAGAGTTTTCAACATAAAATGGGTGTCAATTTTGGGGTTAGGGCATTCAATTTGGTGGAATTTGGAGACAATCAATTTGGGGCAAATTTTGGAATTTTGAATGTAGGTTGAAATTGAGTGAAATTCAGGCTTGAACAAGGCCAATTGAAGGTCAAATTTGATGTGTAGGAGTGTTAATAAGAGTTTAGGATCCAAATTGGGGCAAATTGAGTAGGCTATGTGGTTCAATTAGTTGAGGTTAGGTCATAGGGCTAAATTTGGGGTTTGACTTAGATTAAAATTGAGCTCAAAGCATGGGACAATTAGGCTTGGATTTGATTTGGATTGATCAAATGAAAGATTAATTTGAGTTTATAATTGAAATTGAGGGGAATTGGGGCCAAATTAATGGACCTTTGAGGTGAATTTGGGAAAATTGGGCCTTTAAAGGCAATTTGGGGGTTTTGGTCAAAATGGTCAAATTGGCCAAATTAGGTTCAATTAAAGGGTGCAAATTGGTTTTGGAGACATTTTAAGTGATTTTGGAGGTTTTGAGAAAGTTTGTGGTGCCAAGGATATTTTTGTAATTTTGGCAAATCTGAGGGTATTTTGGTAATGTTGGAATTTTTGGGTGAATATGGGCAATTTGGGTATTTTGAAATGGTTCGAAATGATTTTTGAATAGATTTGGGTATTTTGGGTGAATTTGAGTATTTTGACCAAATTTAGGGTTTCAAGGGATTTAGGTAATTTGGGTGGATTTAGGGGCAAAAGGCTACGTTGGACATTTTGGTAGAATTGGGGTGCCAACCATCATGTATGAGTAATGGAACAATGAAATCCTCATTTGGGTCTCCCAAAAGATCAAGGGATCAAAGTCAATAATTTTGGGTTTAGGGATTGTGAGTGATTGTGGGTGATAGTCAGTGTAGTGAGTGAACTAGCTCCAAATCAACACCCAAAGTCAACCCTAAGGTCAAGCAGTTCTATAGGGATTCTCCTTGAGATCCCCCATACTGACCCCACCTACTGAGTGCTAGAGGTTAGGACCAATATGTGGAACTTCAAGTTGAGCAAGGAAGAGTTTAGAGTTTCTAATGGTGAGGGTTCCTTTCTAGTTTTCTAGGAATAGTCAACAGGAAAGTCCTATCACTAGACCCTAGGCTACAAAAGAGGGAGAACTAAACCTCAACCAAAAGTGAGGTGAACAAATGAGTTATAGAAGCTGTTTTGGTAAAAGTTGATAAATTTATCTTTCCTATGGACTTTATTGTATTAGATATGATGGAATATAAAGAAATTTCTATTATTTTATGAAGGTCATTCCTTGCCACTGAAAGGGCTTTGATAGATGTGCATAGAGGAGAACTAACCATGAGAGTTAGTGATTAAGAAGTTACATTTAATTTACAAAATCAATGAGATACGCTACAAAAGAGCAAGAGATTGAATGCTTCATAATGAATATTATTGAAAATCAAAGCCATGAATATTTCAAAAAGAAAATTTAAAGAGAATTTGAAAAGGAATATGAGGAATATCAAGATGAGGATAAAATTCAAGATGAATCTATGGAAGTGAGTAAGGAAAATTTGGATTATATTTAGGAAAAAATTAAAATATTAGATTCTACAGAAAGTAGTAACAATTTGATTTCATCTATTAAGAAACCTTCTGAACTAGAACAGAAAACACTTCTTATACCTTTGAAGTATGCATTCTTAGGAGATTTCTCTACATTACCTATTATAGTATCCTCAGAATTAACTAATAAGCAAGAACAACAGTTGTTGGAAACTTTGAAAAGATATAAAAAAGGCTTTGGATAAACATTAGCTAATATTAAAGGAATCAGTCCTTCAATTTGTATGAATAGAATTTTATTGGAAGATCAACATGAACTAAGAGATGATCCTCAAAATAGAAAAAATCCTATGATGAAAGAAGTTGTTAAGAAAGAAATTTTAGAATGGTTAGATGCTGGAAAAATATATCCTATTTCTGACAGTGCTTGGGTCAGTCCAATTCACTGTGTTCCAAAGAAAGGAGGTGTGACTATAGTTACGAATGAGAATAATGAATTAATACTAACAAAACAAGTCACTGGATGGCGAATCTGCATAAACTATAGAAAATTAAATTCTGTCACAAGTAAGGATCATTTTCCTTTACCCTTTTTAGATCAGATATTAGATAGGCTGGCTAGGCATATATATTTTTGTTTTCTAGATGGATATACAAGTAATCATCAAATACCTATAGCTCTAGAGAATTAGACATGAAAGTAGATTTTATAAGAAATCAAGTTATATCAAAATTACCTCCGTCTACTAATGTAAGAGGAGTGGGGCGCTTTTTAGGATATGCTATATTTTAAAAATGATATATTAAAGATTTTTCAAAAACTACTAAACCTTTATTCCAACTTCTGGAAAAAGATATTAAATTTGATTTTAACCAAGATTGCCTTAAAGCCTTTGAAAATTTAAAGGAAAAATTGATCATCGCTCCTATAATTGTTTCACCTGATTGGGAGAAACCTTTTGAATTAATGTGTGATGCTTGTGATTATATAATTGGAGTTGTATTAGGGCAGAGATATGATAAGTTTCTTAAAGTTATATACTATGCTAGTAAAACTTTTAATGATGCTCAATTTAACTACCCCACCACTGAAAGAGAGTTATTATCCATTATGTATGCTTTTGATAAGTTTAGGTCATATCTGATTGGAGATAAATGTGTTGTCCATACTGACCATTATGCTATTAAATATTTGATGCAAAAGAAGGATGCAAAATCAAGATTAATTAGATGGGTACTTCTGATGAAAGAGTTTTATTTTGTAATAACTGATACGAAAGGAATTGACAATCAAATTGATGATCATTTGTCTAAGCTAGAACAAGAAGAAATACTTAACATGAAAAAAGAAATTAATAAAAATTTTTCTGATGAACAACTTTATGTTGTAAAAGAGTGAGAAATAACTTGGTATGCTGATATTGTGAATTATATTGTTAGTGGTATTTTACCATATGGATTAACAAACAACAGGAATATAAATTCATTCATGATTCAAAGTATTATTTTTAGGATGACCACTATTTATATAAACAATGCAAAGATTTAGTAATGAGACGATTTGTGCTTTACATAGAAATTCAGGAAATTATTCAAAAATATCATGATTCTGAATTTGGAGGACATTTTGGGAATGATAGAACTGTTTCATAAAATTTTGTAATCAGGATAATATTTGCCTACTCTAATTAGATATGTTTATATATATATAAAAGCATGTGATCGGTGTCAGAGAGTAGGTAATATTTCAAGAAGAGATAAAATGACTCTAAATTTTAATTTGGAAATTGAAAATTTTGATACAAGGGGATTGAATTTTATGGGACCATTTATACCTTCATTCATATATATATATATAT
>JXCR01147644.1:179179-207768 GCA_002079205.1 Phalaenopsis hybrid cultivar
ATATATATATATATATATATATATATTGATTGTAGTAAATTATGTTTCAAAATGGATTGAAGAAATCACTTAACCTCGATGTGATGCTTGGAGTGTTTCAAAATTTTTAATTAAAAATATTTTTACAAGATATGGAATGCTTAGAGTAATCATTAGCAATGAAGGATCTCATTTTAGAAATGCAATAATTATAAGATTAGTAGAAAAATATAATATAATGCATAAATTGCAACTACTTATTATCTCCAGAATAGTGGTTTAACAGAAGTGTCTAATCGTGAAATTAAGAGAATTTTGGAAAAAAAGGTAAATCCTAGTAAAATGGATTGGTCTGCTAGATTAGATACTGCATTTTGGGCATACAAGACATCTTATAAAACACCTATAGGTATGTCCCCTTATAGATTAATTTTTGGGAAGACTTGTCACTTGCCAGTAGAGTTGAAGCATAAAGCTTATTGGGCAATAAAGAAATTCAATTTCAATTTGAAAGAAGTTAGTGAGAAAAGATTATTGCAATTGAATGAGCTTACAGAATTTAGGAATGAATCTTACAGTAATGCTAGGATTTATAAGGAAAGAATGAAAGAATGACATGATCGAAAGATAACAAAAAAGAAATTTGAACCTGAACATGAAGTTTTATTATACAATACAAGATTGAAATTATTTACTCGAAAACTGAAGTCTAGGTGGAAAGGGCCATTCAAAGTTGTAAAAGTTTTTCTCTATGGAGTGTTAATATTGAAGATCCTAAGACTACAAGGTTATTTAAAGTAAACGGGCTTAGATTGAAACCATATTTTGATGGTCAAAGACTAGTTCTTAAAGACACTATAATGTTGGGTCACTAAGAATAAAGACTGGAAATGTGGGGCTGACGACTTTAAACCAAGCGCTTTGTGGGAGGCAACCCGTGCTTATCATTCTTTATTTTGATTTTAAGTTTTTGTTCAGAATATTTATGTATATTTAAATTTTTATTTTTGTAGAGTCCATGTATTTGAGAAAATAATTTAAAAACATCTTTATTTACCTAAATTTTATGAAAGAATTGAGAATTTTTTTGGATCGAATTCGAAAATGCAAATTTTTTGGAACTGGCGCTTGATGTGCTAGATTGGCCCTTGATACGCTATATTCCAGAGAGCTGGCGCATGATGCACTTGAATTGGTGCATGATGTGCCACGACAATGAAAATGACTTAAAACAATTCAAAAGGCAGTTTTTGGTGGTTTTTAGCAGATTATTCTCCGTATAACTTCCAAAAAGTGATTTTAAAGTTCATTTTAGGGAGGAAAATGACGGAGGAGTCACTAGATTTCAATTCCAATGGCATCCCACTCTAAAAATTTTGCTAGATTTGGAATTTTCAATTGGAGAAAGTTTGTCAATTTTGATGCACAGAAGTTGCATGATGGTGTTCTAGTGAAGAAGAGGCTAATCAAAGAAAGATGGCTTGTGAATATAGGATTCAATACACTAAGTACTCAAGTTCAAGTGAATATTGCATAGAGATGTTGGGAAGTGCTTTGTTACACTACTATCATCGTAGTCGTCCTTGTGGTGAAATAATTTTATGCAAATCTATCTGGAATCAACCAAGGAATTGTCTATGCGCAAGGAAGATTTGTGCAATTCACTCCTTTAAGAATAAACGATATGTTTATGATTGAAAATGTGTCTATCTGTCATTACATGAATTTTACTCGTATGAGAGATAATATGAATAAACTTTATCAGTGCCTTACAGATGAAGATGTGAATTAGAAGGTCAGAGATGATGGAAATGTAAGTTTTTTGTCATCTTCATTAAATCTTGCTTCTAAGGGATGACACTTCTTTATTGCATAAAAATTACTTACTACTATGACAATCAGTAAGGTAACTAAGAAGAGTGCTATTCTGAAATACTGTATTCAAACTGAAAAACCTATTGATATTGGAGCAATCACTGTGAAATTGATTTTGGGTTTGATTGTTAATGGATCTACAACTGGGCTTGGACATCCAACCACTATTTAACTACTATGCAGTCAATCCTAAGTACCTTATGAGAGTTGGGAAAAAAGTGTTTCTTCCTTAGAAGGCAATGAATCCATAAGTCTATTGCAACTATTTTGGAATGAGAGATGAGAATGATATGAATGTACTGATGGATAAAGCATCCCAGAATTCATCACCTACTCAGCCTTACTTTAGTTCAAACACACTTTTGAAAAGGATCAAAAAGATAGAAAAAGAGGTGTAGAATCTTATGAATGCAATTGGGAATATTTTTGAAATGTTGGATCACTTAAATTAGAGACATAAAGAACATTTTGAGCATATTGCTCACATTGAAGATAGTTTAATACGTATGTTCAAGAAACATGCTTGGATTTGGGAGGACTTGACTGATGAGCTTCTTTATCAACCCTTCTATAACTTGTATGTGCACTACCAATTTATGGGAGATATCCAGAAGGATGAGAGTGAAGAAGATTTTTGAACTTAATCTATGAATGAAACATTTTGTTTAGTACTGCTTGTTTTAGTTGTTTGATGTGTTGGATTGGATTTACTTTTATTGTTGAACTATATCAATGTTTTTGTTTGGTATTTTTATGTTTGGATTTCAATGTTAGAATTTTTTGGTTTGCATTAAACACTAAAATAGATGTTTGTTGGCTTGATAAATGTTTGTTTGTAATAGCATGAATTTTATATATAAAAGTAAGTTTTGTGTTGTTTGTGAAAGATTGATTTTAGAGTAATGTTTAATTATGCTTATAAAGGTTCATTTAAGTTAATTAGATGTAGACATAAAGTAGTACAGAGCAGATTATCACAGAAAATGAAATCTAGAAAAGTTTAGGCATTGGCGCAAGATGCGTCAGATTAACGCATGAAGCGCCAGTTTACAGAGAGTTGGCGCATGATGCGCCAAATTTCTAAAATGCTAGATTACCTAGAAAATCACTAAATCGCACAGTAAAACTCCTTTTTTACAGCTTAGGTCATCTCCTACCTCTAAGCCTTGACCTAGGGCTTCACATTGGGTGCAATAGAGAAGATTTTGGAGGATAAAAATAGTAGATTTCAACTTCTCTTGGTAAGGGCTTCACTTTAACTTAGAATTTTTTTTATTTTCACCATGGATTTTTCCTAAATTATGGAAACTCTAAAATTTGGGATTTTTTATGAAAAATCTTGAAGAAAACTCATGGTGAAAAGTTTCTTACCAAATAATCTTACTTGGGGAGTTAGATTTTTTATTTGATAATTTATTTGAAATTTATTTGGATGTTGATAAAATTTCAAATGGCTCCACAAGTGAAGAGAGTAAGGTTAGATGATTTTGATGCACGAATATTTGTTAATTTGAAGGCCCAACACAGTTACAAGACTCAAATTAAATCAAGAAGATTGATCTAGGAACGGACATTTGCTAACCCGGGTGGCGAGATCGAGAGGTTATTTCTTGCCAGAAATTGGGAACAGTTTAGCTACTTCACTGCAGTAGCGATTGTACCAATGATTTGTGAGTTTTATGCAAACTTGAGATTCACTGATGATGATCACATTCCCGTGAGAGGTAAGCAAGTTGATTTTACTGCATAAAGGATCAATGCTTTTTATGGGTTGAAGAATGTTTTTTTTATGAGTATGCTACATTCGTGATGACTGATTTAACATTAAATGAAGTGATTGCCTTCCTGACTGATGGAAGAGGAGAATGGAGGATTAAAAATAATAAGATAGTTAACTTCTTCGCTTCCATGTTGATTGATCAATCAAAGGTATGACACCACTTCATTTCTGCTAGATTACTATCAACTAATCATCTCGCCGATGTAATGAAGGATAGAGTTGTATTGAACTATTGCATTCAGAACATGAAAGCAATAGATGTTGGTGCTCTTATAGTTCATCATGCACGGAGCATAGCTAAGAGCTCTACAACTAAGGGTTTGGGTTAGCTTACCCTGATTTTTACTCTTTGAGAGCAATCAGGAGTAGAGCCCCATAAAAATGAAGAAAGGTTACAACCACAAAATCCTATTAGAATGCATATGATTCCAAGAGTTGAATTGTTTGTTGAATCTAGAGGTGGAAGATGCGATAGACCCTCTAAATCAGCTGCAAGGGCATCTACTTCTTGCCCTGCATCACTAGAAAACATTATGTACCAACTCATGGTTCAATGATTGGATATAGTAAATCTTCAGAATCAGATTGGAGAAATTGGATTGAGAAATGCTTATAATGATGAGTATCAGCAGATGAGAGTTCATCATGATATAGCTTTTGAGGATGCTATGGTGAGATATCTTAGGGGTGAAAACAATGTGGAGTTTCCTACTTGCCCCAGCTTTACTCCTTATGTTCCTATTCATGATGAAGAAGAGGAAGAAGAGGAAGAAGATGATGATGATGAAAAAGGAGATTAAAATTGATATTCTCTTAAGTTAGTTTATTTATTTTGTTTGGTTGTTTGTTTGTTTGTATGTTGTTTGGATTTTATTTGGTTGACATTTGAACTGTAGTAGTATTTTGTGTTGTGGATTTAAAATTGTAATAGTAACAGTAAATTTTTACTTTTTTTGCATTTTTTATATTCTTAGTTTTTGTTTCTATTTTAATTCTCAAAAAATTCCTTAGAATATATTATGTCTCATTTAATGCTTTAAAGACTGTATGAATTTTTAAAGTTAGTACCTGTAGTAAACCAGAGCTCAGTTTTATAGTTAGAAATCCTCTACAGGTTAGTTTTTATTTTCATGCATTTACTTTTTTCTTTCACCAACTGAATTTTGTACCAAAACATTTTTAAAATACTTAAGAACTTAAGTTTGGCGGGGGAAGAAATTTTTTTTTTTAAAAAAAAGAAGAAAACTAACTTTTATTTTTCTATAAGTAAAAATATTTTTAAAATTAATTTAACATGACCTAAGATATTAAGATTAAACTTTAAATGACTATACTTTAGTTTATGAAAATTATGGTAAATTTAGGTAAAAGTTTTAATAATGAAGGTCAATTCTAAAGTTAAATATATTTGGTATGATAAGATAAGACTAAGTTTTTCTATTTAAAGTAAAGGAAATTGTATTTTAAATATTAAGATATTTAGAGTTTCATGCAAGAAGAAAAGAATAAGACGTTAAGAAAATCATAAACTAATATGAATTTATAAAGTGAAGAAAGGTGAGGTGTTTGGACTTTAAGAAGAGGATAGTGAAGTTCAAAACTATTAAAGGCTATCCAGATATAGTAATCCTCACATGAAAAAGAAAAGAAAAAAAAATGATAGAAAATATCCTAAAAGAAAAAAATGAAAAAAAAAAGAAAAGAGAACTAAGTGAGGAAAAACTTGAGGAGATGTCTAATTAAAAATTAGCTTCACTAGAATCAACTTAAGGAAAAAAAACTTTATTACATATTCTAAAATTATATTTGATTATTAGTAGTATTATTAGTAAATTTTCCTGAAGTTCTTTTTCATATGAATATTTTAAGTTTCTTTGATATGACAAATTGCAATTCTTCTTCAAATGAATAGAGATTCAAAAATCTTAAAATTGACTACTAAGTACTCTTAGGCTTAGAATTTGAATCTATATTATTAATAGTTTTTCTTAAATTTTACTATTTATTTATTGAACTAAAGTATAGAAGTTATAAGTTAGTATCTATCCTAAGTCATATGCTTTTATGTAGTAAAAGTGTCACTTGAGGACAAGTAATATTTAAGTTTGCGAGATTTTGATACACCAAAATAATATGTTGTTTAAAGTATATATTTTATGCTTATTTTTGATGTTATTGCACTTTAAAGAAGAGTATTTTCATGTTTCTGATGCAACTATTCAGAATACAGTCTGTTAACAAAATATTCCATTCCACCATTCTCTTAATCGTTTTCTTTATTGTGGATGTCATGGGATCCACTCATGCCTGTCCTTTGAAAAGTTAAAACAACAACCACGCTGGATGGTGATTTTGCCTTCTGCTCACGTCCATTTTTGTGGTTCTTAATATGTCTTTTTCTTCAATAGACCTGCTCAACCTCCATCCCTGAGATCAAACACATAATACAATATCTTTCTTTCACCCCTTTATGAGAATACTCAAGTGTGTAACTCAAGTCATTCCATGATATTCATGAAATTTCCTTGAATTTCCCCATAATATTTAAATTCATATTTTTGGACCATGCGTATCTTTTCCAGCTCAGACCAAGGAATCTTCTACAAACATCGAGGCAGCCCCTCTTACTCAGCCTCTGAAGAAATCCAAGGTTGTTTTGGCTCTGCAAATCATGGTATATACGGCTCTACATCTGGATGCTCTGCTGTTCTAAACATTATTCAGGTGGCTGTATATTCTTCAAACATCCTGTAACACTCTGTTTACCTCACTTTTGGTTGAGGTATACCTTTCTCCTCTTTAGTAGTCTAGGGTCTAGCTATAGGAATTTTTTGTTGACTATTCCTAAAGAACTAGAAAAGGAACCCTCACCATTAAAAATTCTGAACCCTTTTCTACTCAACTTGAAGTTCCACATATTGGTCATAACCTCTAGCACTTAGTAGGTGGGGTCAATATATGGGAGCTAAAGGAGAGTCCCCATAAGAATGTATGGCCTTAGGGGGTGACTCTGGATGTTGGTCATAAGCTAGTGCATACACTATCACTCAGTTGCACACCACAGCTCACTCACAAAACTAAACCAAAACTTGTTAAATTTGATCCCTTGATCTTTTGGGAGACTCGTGTAGATGGTCCCCTAGACCCACTTGCCCAAAGCTAGGGTATAACAAAGACCAGTACATAGAGGACCCAAATGGAGATTCCATTGGTTTATGGCTCAAATAGGGTAGTTGGCACGTCACTTTCACCAAAATAAAAAAACTTAGCATTTTAACCACCATATCTACCCAATTTACCAAAATACTCTCAAACCTCAAATTTGACCAAAACCTCCCAAAATTACCAAAATACCCCCAAATTTACTAAAATTACAAAAAAAACCCTTGGTGGCCCAAAATTTTCCAAAACCATCAAAATCATCTCAAATGTCCCCAAAACCAATTTGTACCCTTCAATTGAACCCAATTTGATCAATTTCAGCAAATTTGACCAAAACCCCCAAATAGTCCTTAAAGGCCCAATTACCCCAAATTCACCCTTAAATGTCCATCAACTTGACCCCAATTTCCCCCAATTTCAATTCTAAACTAAATTTTATCATGATAAATCTAAATTAAAACCAAATCCAAGTCCAATTAACCAAAATTTGAGTCCAATTTCAACCCAAATCAAAAAGCCCTAATTTGGCCTAAAACTAAAATCCCTCTCAATTGAACCCCTAAATCTTTCCAATTGCCCCAGTTGTGCATCATAAACTCTTTGAAGCATTTCCAAACATCAAATTGAGCCCTTAAGTGATTTTTTTCAATCTTCAATTTCATTCAATTTCAACCCAAGTCCTAAACCCCCAATTTTTCCCCAATTTAGCTATGTGCCCAATTTCCACCAAATTGAATGCCCTAACCCCAAAATTGAGGCCAAATTAATGTTGAAAACTCTTCATGAATATTACCTAGATCATTTTAAACTCTTAATTTGGACTTAACCCATCTATAGCCCAACCTAAACTTAAGTCTATCCCAACATCCCCAAATTGATCAAATGCCCAAAATCCATCACATTGAACCTCCAAATCAATTCAAAATCACTCCAAATCTTTTCTAAACCCCTCATGACAATCACCCACACAAATTTTATCAATAAATCAGGCTCAATTCCATGGATAGCCTAACCCAAACCCAATCTCAAGACAATTTGACCCAAATTGAACCCATGCACCAAAATTGACTAAGCCATGTAAAAGTGACAAAATTAATGACACCACAGCCACCAAAAGGATCCTAGTGACCAAAATAGACTCATCTAGCCCACCCTAGATGAGCTATGGACCAATGGTCCCTTGATTTAAGATATTTCACCCTATATTTCGGCTAAACTTAAAATATCTTTGCCATCATTGCTTACGCTTGGGAGTTAATCATAATTAGCCAACCCCTGACCTCCCTGAGCTCAAAGGTGACCATACCCTGACCAAACACTACCTCAACCGCCTGAAAAAGTCACCCCAAAAAAGCCCCAAATGACCAAAACCAAAAATTTGGTTGAGTCTAGCTCGATATCTTAAGGTTTTAGTGTGAGCGACTCATGGGTTAGGTCATTTTCAGACGATATACGGATGTTGTCTTACCGCACATGTATTGGATTGATAAAAGAAATCAAGCTAGATGAGCGGATGGAACGAAAAGGCGGGACGCAAGGCAGCTGAGTCAGGAGGTGGTGTCAAATGGCGGAGCACCGAGCGGTCTTTTGGAGTTTCCTATGATCTAGTCAGCTCCACATGTTTAAGTAGAAAAATAAGGATTTTGTTAATTTATTTTAATGCATGAACTTCAAATATTAATATTTTTCTCTAGAAAAATCTTAAAAAAAAAAAATAAAAATACTCTCTTGCTCAGTGAATAGAGGAGCATAATTTTGAATAAAAATAAAAATTATTTGTTCACTCTCTAATTTTTAATGAATTAAATACTCTTTAGAGTAGTTTAATTCATTATGATCAAGCATTGATCACCATAACTTGAAACTTTTAAGGTTCATTCCTTATGATACAAGGGATGTTCTTAGATTTTTCCAAGCTCAGAGGACATCTCTATGCTTCTAGCCTTAATTTTCAAGCTAGGATGACTATTTTGACTTATTTTAATTATATAAATTATAATACCACTTGAAAAATTATGGGAATATATTTAGTAGGTTTCCTATAATCAGAGAAGCTCAGGAAAAATGTCATGATGATTTGAATTACTTTGTTCATTCATACAACTAATTAAATGTTTATATCTTGTTTTAATTTATGTAAATTAAATATTAATAAAAATTTGACAAAATCAAATCCACACTATGTACGAAAATGATGTTCACCCAATGTAAAAATTTAAAAATTATTTGACTAAGTTTGACCACTAAAGTTGGTTTTCAAAGAAACATTATATTTTTGTACAAATTTAATTATATTAAATCAAACACATTTAGAAAAATTATGAAAAGTGGTTTTCTAAGTTCCTTGTGATTAGGAGCGCTTAGGAAAAATAACAATCATTTTTTATAAAATACTTTATTTTTTAGCTTTATTTTGGATTACAAATAATTGAAAATAGTTAAAAATTCTAAAAATACAAAAATATTTCAAAATGTTCCTGATAATTTCCTGATCACATAGGACTCATTAAATTATTTTTCCTAATTTTCTAACTTAAAAATAAATTTTTAAAGTTTAAAAAATAAATTTTCCTTAATTTCTCATTTAAATAATAAATTAAAAATTATAAAAATACAAAATTTGTTTCTCTAAGTTTCCCGAACATAGAAAAGTCTAATAAAAATATAAAGATAATTTTTGGTAATTACAACATTAATTTACATTTAATTGATTCATGATTAAATAATAATGATAGAAATTTAATTAAAAAATCTTGGAATTTTGTCTAAGTATTTCTCTGACCTAAGGGGTCCTCTAATAATTTTTACATGAATAAAAACTTTGTTTTGGATAGTTAAGTAAAATAAACTTTGAAAATACTATCATTTAAATTTAAATAATTATTTAAATTAAAATAAAATTTTGACAACCAACATTTTCTTCTCCGATGTCTTAATTGACTCATGGATATGACACTCTAAATTCTCAAAGTCATTTGAATTTTGTTGAATGAGTTATGAGGTAAAGAGCCCCGAAGGCAAAGGGTTAACTTTAGATTTTGGTGCCTTAATCCGGAGTTGGGATTAATTAAAAAGGAAAGATGGGTAATTTTGATCCTAATGAGCATGTTTGGATGATTGAAATACAATGGGATTAAAAAGTTGGAACTCACTTGCCACCTTTTCTACAATAAGAAGCAAAATTGTAATTTCCTCAATTATCATGACCTGGAAGTCAATCAAAATTAAATGATTCTCAAGTGATGGGTTTGAGTTAGAAAGATAATATTTCTTTAGTTTTAAGCCCATGATTGATGACAATGTGATCGTTCAATAAGAATGCATGCCATTTAAATATAAAATTTTGCTAGTTACCATTTCACCTATTGTGATTGTTCAAAGCTTGGTAGTGACCTAGGTTTGACATTTGAACTCATTTGATCGGATTTAAAAGATAACAAGATGGTTGATTAACATCTCTTTACAGTACAAGCCTGATTTTAACTGTAGAAACCAAAACCTTTACTTACTTAAATTTGCCTTAGTGGCACCCACCCACATAACTCTTAAACAAAATTTCAATTGATTAATTGAATTTCCTATCCTTGGGATAAATGAAACATCAAGTTTCCTCGAGCAATGGGATAACCTTAGCTTGACTTTGGATGATTAATAGTACGATATTCTAAGTTCAAAATGAACTCGAAATATTTTAAGAAATCTTCAAAGTGGTTTAGGGTCATGCACCGAGCATTTTAAAATCTCTTGAATATTTTAAAGGATAATTTGAACTTATTATATTTTGTTCTAAAATCATCCACTAAGATCTTCTCAGACTTAATAAAGTCATAACTTGGGATTTTGGTAGCTATACCTTCTTCTACTCTTGCAATTTGAATTCCTTGCAAAAATTATATACATATTATCAAAGCTAACCTTTCAGGTGGAGGAGCGAGAAGAATCGACAGGTACGCTTTAAGTTATTGTATTTAATTTTTCTTACCTCTTATTTCTCGCTTGCATGCTTAAGGTCACCCTGCATGTCAAAACCAAAATTAAAAATTAAATAAGATAAAAATCACCACCACAATAATTAAAATATAAGACAACTCAAAATTTAATCACAAACAAAATAAAGAAAAAATTGCAACTAAGTTCAAATGTCTCTATCGGATAATTGAGAATCCCTCGAAGGAGGTAACCTATGGTTGCTAACAAGATTTCCCACGGTCTAAAAGAAAGTATGGAACTCATTGAGTTGAGTTTAGAAAATTTTGTTGGAATAAGTTAATCTGAAAGAAAATAGTGGTGCCATAACGAGGGAACCGTAGGTCCTAACTGATGTCACTCTAATAAACTTTAACAATCCCCATAATATTTACATAACAATCGGAAATATTTGATTTGACAACATAACTTGACTCATTAGAAAACTTAAACTCGCCACTATGAGAAGCTTGAAGCTAGCATTGTTGGCAGCACGACCATCTTCAACGACATAATATGTCTGCACTAGCTAAATCATTCCTTAGAATTAAATAACCCAGCTATAGGACTTTGAGGTTGCCAGCCTAGGGCGACATAAATCCTCAACTTATCTTTAGGCCTTTGTGTAGCTCTACTATACAATATAAGCCCTAACTCATTTTAGGATTCCGAGGTTATCGTTCGTTACAACCTAAATTCTCACATCTTCTAGGCTAGTTGTGTGATCTTCTCACTTGAATGTATACCCTAATTAATAAAATTGGTAGGATGAAACATTTAATAACCCCTCTCCAAAATTCAAGCCAAACCATAGGGTAGCTTGAGAAGTCACTGAGGTTCTCCTTAGTATCCGTGACATCCCATAGTTCTTCTTCCTTTAGATTCCATGATAAGTTCAAAATTTGAGCCATTCCAATTTCACACATCTTTGTACGATCTCGTGGAAAAGTTATATTCCTTTGAACTCCTTGTAGATAATATCCACTGATATTTATCAATAGTTTTCTTAGGTGACTTCAGTCATCTAAGATGTAATTAACTATAAGGGCTTGCCTTTGTAAGAAACTTGTCCGAACACAGCTTAATATAAACTCTATTTAATTTCCTATATTAAATAGGAGAACTTTTCAGGTTATAACAAGATGATTATGTAAGCCAAATGGATGTCATATATTTCTTAGTTTATTTGATAGAGCCTCATCTTCAAGTCTTGTGTTTATCTTCCGGGATAAATACATAACTTTAGGTGTAGTGCTCTTTTATTTAAACTATAAAAGATATGAGATCAGTTTTATTTCATATTTTTTCTAAAAACTATATTTATATGTAAATTAAATGTCTCTCCGAAGAGGGTGACGGGATTTTGATTCCGGCAACAGACAGCTTCCACAAGATGACCCTAAAAAATAGTGCCGACAACTACTGATGACTCCGCTGGGGACAGGTTTCTCTTTCCATTTAAATCAAGGAATATTATCTTCACATATCAGTAATGTGTCCTTGTCTCTTACAGACCAAATTAACCTTCTTTCGTTGGCACGCTACACCCATTTCTTTATTGGGTAAGTACGGTCAACTTTTTTGGACTTCAGGATCGTCTGTTCAAGCACCTTTGGACAGAGAGGTCCTGGAGTTCATTGGGACTTCTAATCTTTGTGTGTGATCAAACTTATAGTATTTCTGTATTTAAAACTTTACCACAGTATATCATAACTATTATGTAGTACTAAAATTACTTGAGGACAAGTAATAGTTAAGTTTGGGGGATTTTGACGAAAGAAAAATATGTTGAGATTTTCATACCTATTTTACACTGATTTTGATGATATTGCACTTTAAAGAAAGGTATTTTTGATGTTTTGTTGTAGGTATGTTGAATTATGGTCATTGGAGATAAAAGATGCAAAAAGGAACGAATTTGGAGCAAAAAAGACCAAAATATGAAGATTTGATCTTAGGCGCCGACGGCGGGCTGGACACCGCTAACGGTAGGTTTTTCTTGAGAGTCTAGAATTAATTATTCTAGAAGGCCATCAAAGACACCATCGAGGCCGTAGATGAAGAGCACGTCGGTTCTCTCAACAGATGCATTGAATGTGGATGATTTTTGAAGGGACGCTTGGGAAACTCTTGGGAACTCTTCTACAACTTTAAAAGAAACATTTGGAGGCCAAAAAAGTGTGTCCAGCGGGGGGTGTCCGCTGAGTTTTTGTTGTTTGTGGTTCCCATAAGAGAGTAGAGAGTGGTTATTATTGTGAGGAATTCTTCGAGAGATTGTAAAAGTGGAAGGAAAGTGAGAGATTTCTTCCTCCTTGCTGCTTCAAAGGAGAATTATATGTGTTGTATAGAAAGGAAGAGATTCAGAGGAACTTTGAGAAGTTTACTTGGGGAGGAATTAGAGATAAGTTCTATTTACTTATTGAAATTTGTATGACTTTGGTTTTATATATAAATTCCAAGTTTTGTCGTATCTTCTCCATGAAATCTGAGTAGTTTTCTCTATCTTTCTCCTTGTCTTAATTTTTTGGGAAATGGTGATTTAAATTGGTTGTGCCATGAGAATGTTAAAGAAGTTTTCATGATCTTTTCACTTCAATCTTAATTTACTTTCAATCTGGCCAATTGATTTGTTAAAATATGTTGAGTTTTACAATTAAAGTAAAGATTACATCCAAGATTTAGGGAGGTCAAAGTCCCTAAAAGTTGGGTGCAAATAAATAAGGAAGTAAAAATTATCGGGCATAGAATTAGAGAATTTAGAGTGAGAGACTAAAATCCTCAATTTGGTCCTATCATTTGGCTATTGAAGTGTAGATGTTAGCCCTCAGGCGAGGGGAACGTTGGAGCTCTAAAGTGAGAGCCGGTATCCTCTCAGCCTAGCCGCAGATTCAGTAACCAAACATAGGATTAGTTAATGTTCTTTATGCCTGGTCCAAAGGGTAAAGAATAGGTATGCTCCTATTTGACTCTATACAATTTGAACTAATTCAATTTATCCATTCACTTAAACTTCTTGACAAGGAGAAGGATGTTTTCTTATATATTGAACTTCACATTATAAGCTTTATTAGTAGAATTAGTTAATTAAGAGTTTATTAAAATTACAATTTTATTTCAATTTCCTATTAGTGACAAATATGTAATTTGAACTATATTGTTGTGATCAAGTATTGATTTCTTAAATCTTAGTTCGTAGCCTCTAATATTACTCCCTGTGAGATCGATATCCAGGACTCCATTAGAGCCCTGTATTACTTGAGCGATATGTATACTTGCGTTAAAAAGTTTGACTTTGCAATTATTGAATATTTTATACACATCTTTATCAAATCTATAAATGTTGTCAAGTTTTTGGCGCCGTTGTCGGAGATTTAAATCTTCTAGAAGCAGTATCAAATTCTTGTATTTTTAAGCATATATAAAGTCGCTGTCAAGTTTTTGGCGCCGTTGCCGTTGAGTAAAATTAGATTTAAAAAAAAATCATAATTAGAGTAACAGACAAGTTAGGACTATTAAAAAACTTTTACTTGAATTAAAACTTATTTTCATATTTAGTTAACTGTTTTTCTGTGTACTGATTTCTATTGTATGCGTAAATTCAGTCCTGAAAAACTTGTACCCTATGATTCAGAATTAGAACGCATTGTTAGGAGAATTAGAAAACTAAGAAAAGAACCTAGAAATCGTGACACAATGGAAAACAATGTGAACAATTAAGGAATAGAAAATGAACATCAACCTAAACCTTTACGAGATTATGCAACTCCTACAGTAGATGAAATTCCCTTATCTATCGAAAATCCTGATGTATCTGCTAATTCATTTGAGCTCAAACCTGTTATTATCCAAATGGTACAAAACATTCAATTTGGAGGTACACTAAACGAAGATCCAAATTTACACCTCGCTAGTTTCTTAGAACTCTGTGCTACCTTTAAATATGACAGAGTTTCGAAGGTTGCTGTTAGACTTAGACTTTTTCCTTTTTCACTTAGGGATAAGACTAAGATGTGGTTGAATTCGTTAGCACCTGGATCTATTAGAACTTGGGGAGAGCTTTCACAGAAATTTCTATCCAAATATTTCCCTCCATCCAAAACTACTAAACTTAGAAATAACATAACATCATTTTGTCAGATTGATGGAGAGTCGATATATGAAGCTTGAGAGAGATTTAAAGATCTTTTTAGGAAATGCCCACATCATTCGTTACCAGATTGGTTAATAATTCAAACTTTTAACAATGGATTAGTGGGATCTCTTAGATCCATTATAGATGCTACGGCTAGTGGTTCTTTAATGTCAAAACCTTTTGATGAGGCTTATTCGTTAATAGAAGAGATGTTGCGGCTGGTGGTTCTTTCATGTCAAAACCTTTTGATGAGGCTTATTCATTAATAAAAGAGATGGCTACCAATAATTTTCAATGGCCCTNTATAGAAGAGATAGCTACCAATAATTTTCAATGGCCCTCTGAAAGGGTAAATCATAAAAGAGTAGCTAGTATCCACGATTCTGATGCAATATCTATGTTAGCTTCATATATTGCTGCAATTTCAAAGAAATTAGATCATTATGGAATGAATTATTCTCCAACACCTACTATGATTGAAGAGAATTCATCTGGGCAATTTGTGGATGTTCAACCTTCTTATGAGACTTTAAATACTATTAAAAATAGACCCAAAAATCCTTATTCAAACTATTATAACCCAGGTTGGAAGAATCATCCTGACTTTAATTGGAATAATAATTCTTATACAAATCAACAATGGGAAAACAACCCAGTAAACCTATTGGGAAATTCATCCAACCAAGGAAATGTTAATTATAGAACTTCTTATCGTCCAGGATTTAACAGTAACACTCAATTTAAGGAAAAGAAGTTTTTCATGAAAGAGCTGATACTGAACATGGGTCAACAATTACAGAATCAAGAAAATGAATTACAAATTCAAGGAAACCATTTACAAAATCAAGAAACTGCTATCAAGAATATTGAAAACCAATTAGGGCATATCGTTACTGCGCTTAGTAACCAAACATTGGTAACTTTTCCTAGTACTGTGGAACCAAATCCTAACGATCAAGGAAAATAATAGATAAAAGCGATACAATTACAAAGTGGAAAAGAATTGGAAACAAGAGTTCAGAAAGAAACAAAACTGAAAAAGAGAAAGTGGATTCAGAAAAAGAAAAAGGATCATGAATACCAAGATTTAGAATATCCACTTACACCAATGAAAATTACTATGGAGAAATCTCTACCACCGTTTCCTCAAAGATTGAAACAACACAAAAAGGATAAACAATTTTCCAAGTTTATAGAAATTCTTAAGAAATTAACGGTAAATACTCCTTTCATAGAATCTTTAGAGAAAATGCCCAATTATGTGAAGTTTATGAATGATATTTTGAACAAGAAAAGGAAGTTCACTGATAATGAGACTGTTGCACTTAACAAAGAGTGCAGTACAATTTTTCAGAAAAAGCTTCTTGAAAAATTAAAAGATCCAAGTAATTTCACTATACCGTGTGCTATCGGTGAAAGATTTTATGAAAGAGCTTTATGTGATTTGGGAGCCAACATTAATCTTATGCCTCTATCAATTTTCAAAAGATTAGAATTAGGAGAAGTCTCACCTACTTCTGTAACTCTACAGTTAGTAGATCATTCAGTTACATAGCCAACCTACATCTATAACTCCTCAGTTAGCGGATCGTTTAGTTACATATCATAAGGGAGTTATAGAAGACGTGTTAGTAAAAGTGGATAAATTGATCTTTCATGTGGATTTCATTATTTTAGATATGGAGGAAGATAAGAAAGTACCTATCATTTTAGGGAGACCATTTTTAGATATTGGAAAAGCTATGATAGATGTTAAAAAATGAGAATTAACTATGAGAGTTAACAATGAAGAAGTGACTTCTTACATTGCGAAATCTATGAAATACCCCGATGTTGAAAGAGATAATGAATGTTTTCGCATGGAAATTAGTGAAATTTTATTGAATGAACATTTTAAATAACATTTGAAGAGAAAGAACAATTTGAAGAGAGTGATGAAATTATTCTGAACAAACTGGAAAATAAAGAATTAGATTATGTTCAGGAAAGATGTGAGATGCTGGATATTACAGAAAATGCTGATAGAAATCTAGTTCCGTCAATTATAAAACCACCTGAACTTGAGTTGAAAATATTGCCTAGCCACTTTTACAGGGAATGCTGATAAGAATCTAGTCCCATAAATTATAAAACCACCTGAAATTGAGTTAAGAATATGGTCTGAACTATTGAAAATATTACAGGGAATGCTGATAAGAATCTAGTCCCGTCAGTTATAAAACCACCTGAACTTGAGTTATGAATATTGTCAAACCACTTGAAGTATGTGTTTCTGGGAGACTCATCTACATTACCTGTTATTATATCTTCAGAGTTAAATGATTTGCAAGAGAAAAGACTTTTGGATACATTAAAAAGATATAAGAAAGCTTTTGGTTGGACCTTAGCTGATATTAAAGGAATCAGTCCTTCGATCTGTATGCACAGAATTATACTGGATGAACAATATAAACCANGCAAAGACTTTTGGATACATTAAAAATATATAAGAAAGCTTTCGGTTGGACCTTAGTTGATATTAAGGAAACCAGTCCTTCGATCTATATGCACAGAATTATGCTGGATAAACAATATAAACTAAGAGTTGATCCAAAAAGGAGATTAAACCCAATGATGAAAGAAGCAGTCAAGAAGGAAATTTTGAATTGGTTGGACACTGGAATTATATAACCTATTTCGGACAGTGCTTGGGTAAGTCCAATTCATTGTGTTCCTAAGAAAGGAGGGGTGACTGCTGAAGCACAAGAGAATAATGAATTAATACCTATCAGACAAGTTACTGGGTGGAATATTTGCATTGATTATAGAAAATTAAACACTGCCACTAGGAATAATCACTTCCCTTTACCATTTTTAGACCAAATAGTGGATAGGCTTGCTGGGCAAAATTATTTTTGTTTTTTAGATGGATATACCGACTACCATCACATTCCTGTTGCTCTTGAGGAACAAGAAAAGGCAACATTTACTAGTCCTTTTGGAACTTTTGCTTTTTGAAGAATGCCTTTCAAATTATGTAATACACCTGCAACATTCCAGAGATGTATGATGTCTATATTTAGTAAGTTAATTGATGATGGAATAGAAGTGTCTATTGATGATTTCTCTATATTTGGAACATCATTTGACGCATGCTTAAATTATCTTGAAAAAGTTTTGGAGTTNGTGAAAAATTTTATGGAAGAGCTTTATTTGATTTGGGAGCCAACATTAATATTATGCCTCTATCAATCTTCAAAAGATTAAGATTAGGAGAAGTCTCACCTACTTTTGTAACTCTTCAGTTAGCGATCGTTTAGTACTTATCCTAGGGGAGTTATAGAAGATGTGTCAATAAAAGTTGATAAATTTATCTTTCTTGTGGATTTCATTATTTTAGATATAGAGGAAGATAAAGAAATACCTATCATTTTAGGGAGACCATTTCTGGAAAAGCTATGATAGATGTTCAAAAAGGAGAATTAACTATGAGAGTTAACGATCAAGAATTGGAAAAGCTATGATAGATGTTCAAAAAGGAGAATTAACTATGAGAGTTAATGATCAAGAAGCCGGAAAAGCTATGATAGATGTTCAAAAAGGAGAATTAACTATGAGAGTTAATGATCAAGAAGTACTCGAAAAGCTATGATAGATGTTCAAAAAGGAGAATTAACTATGAGAGTTAATGATCAAGAAGTGGCTTTTAACATTGCAAAATCTATGAAATACCCTGCTGTTGAAAGAGATATTGAATGTTTTCGCATGAAAATTATTGAACATCTACTGAAATTTAACATTGTGAAAGCTATGAAATACACTGCTGTTAAAAGAGATAATGAATGTTTTCTCATGGAAATTAGTGAACATCTATTGAACAAGCATTTTAAAGAACATTTTCAAGAGAAAGAACAATTTGAAGATAGAGATGAAGTTTCTTTGGATGAAATAGAAAATAAAAAATTAGATTATGTTCAGGAAAGATTTAAGATGCTGGATATTACAAGAAATGCTGATAAGAATTTAGTTCCGTCAATTATAACCACCTGAACTTGAGTTGAAAATATTGTCTAACCACTTAAAGTATGTGTTTCTGGGAAACTCATCCACACTGCATTTTATTATATCTTCAGAATTAAATGATGTACAAGAGCAAAGACTTTTGGATACATTAAAAATATATAAGAATGCTTTAGGTTGGACCTTAGCTGATATTAAGGGAATCAGTCATTCGATCTGTATGCACAGAATTATACTTAACAATATAAACCAAGAGTTGATCCACAAAGATCTGTATGCATAGAATTATACTGGATGAACAATATAAACCAAGAGTTGATCCACAAAGGAGATTAAACTCAATGATGAAAGAAGTAGTCAAGAATGAAATTTTGAAATGGTTGGACACTGAAATTATATATCCGATGATGAAAGAATTAGTTAAGAAGGAAATTTTGAAATGGTTAGACACTGGAATTATATATCCTATTTCAGATAATGGGTAAAAAAGGAAATTTTGAAATGGTTAGACACTAGAATTATATATCCTATTTCAGATAGTGCACAGAGGAAATTTTGAAATGGTTAGACACTGGAATTATATATCCTATTTCAGATAGTGCGTGGGTGTATAAACCAAGAGTTGATCCACAAATGAGATTAAATCCAATGATGAAAGAAGTAGTTAAGAAGGAAATTTTGAAATGGTTAGATACTGGAATTATAAATCCTATTTTAGACAATGCTTGGGTAAGTCCAATTTATTGTGTTCCTAAGAAAGGAGTGACTGTTTAAACAAAAGAGAATAATGAATTAATACCTATCAGACAAGTTACTGGGTGGTGTATTTACATAGATTATAGAAAATTAAACACTGTCACTAGAAAAGATCACTTCCCTTTACCATTTTTAGACCAAATAGTAGATAGACTTGTTGGGCACAAATATTTTTATTTTTTAGATGGATATACCTAGTTACCATCAAATTCCTATTGCTTTTGAGGATCAAGAAAAGACAACATTTACTAGTCCTTTTGGAACTTTTGCTTTTCAAAGAATGTCATTTGGATTATGTAATGCGCCTGCAACATTTCAGAGATGTATGATGTCTATATTTAGTAAGTTAATTGATGATGGATTGGAAGTATTTATGGATGATTTCTCTGTATTTTGAACATCATTTGACGCATGCTTAAATTATCTTGAAAAAGTTTTGGAGTTATGCGAAAGAACTAATTTAGTTCTAAATTGGGAGAAATGACAATTTATGGTTACATGAGGAATTGTGTTAGGGCATAAAATTTCAAAAAATGGTATGAAAGCAGTCCCTGCAAAAATTCAAATTATATCTAAATTAACACCTCCTACTAATGTAAGAGAGGTTACGAGTTTTATTGGACATGTTTGTTTTCACAGGCGTTTTATTAAAGATTTTTCAAAAATTACTAAACATCTATGCCAAATTTTAGAAAAGGACAAGAAATTTGAATTTAATGAACACTGTTTAAATGCCTTTGAGTTAGTAAAATAAAAATTAATCACAGCCCTTATTATAGTTTCACCTAATATGGAGAAACTATTTGAACTGATGTGCGATGCTAGTGATTATGTTATTGGAGCTGTTCTTAGATAAAGGTATGAAAAGATTTTTAAAGTTATATACTACCTCGTAAAACTCTTAATGATGCTCAAATTAACTATACTATTAATGAAAAAGAGTTACTGGCCATTGTGTATGCTTTAGAAAAATTTAAATCTTATTTAATTGGGACTAAATGAGTTGCGCACACTGATCAATCTGCTATTAAATATCTAATGCAAAAGAAGGATGCCAAACCAAGGTTAATTAGATGGATACTTTTGATTCAAGAATTTGATCTTATGGTTATTGATATAAAGAGAACTGATAATCAAATTGCTGATCATTTATCGAGATTAGAAAATCATGAATTATCTGACACCGACAATGAAATTGCAGACAGTTTGCCTGATGAACAACTTTATAATATTAATGAGTGGAAAATATCATGGTATGCTAATATTGTTAATTATATTGTAAGTGATATTTTGCCACCTATACTGACATTACTACAACAAAGAAAATTCATTCAAGATGTGAAAGCATATTTTTGTGATGAACCTAGTTTATATAAACAATGTAAGGATCTTATAATGAGAAGATGTGTACCTTATGAAGAAACTGAACTAATCATTCAGAAATGTCATGATTCTGAATTTAAAGGATATTTTGAGATTGATAAAACTGCTTATAAAATTTAAAAGCTGGATTCTACTGACCTACTCTTTTAAGATAAGTTTACAGATACATAAAAACTTGTGATCAATGTCAACGAGTAGGCAATATATCTAGAAGAAATGAAATGCCTCTGAATTTCATGTTAGAAGTTGAGATCTTTGATGTTTGGGGATTAGATTTCATGGGATCATTTATTCCTTCATCTGGGAACTTATACATATATTGCAGTAGACTACGTTTTAAAGTGGATTGAAGTACAAGCCTTACCTCGTTGTGACGCTAAATGTGTTTCAAGATTTTTAATGAAAAATATTTTCACTAGATACAGAATGCCGAGAATGATTATCACTGACGGAGGATCCCATTTTATAAATAAATACATTCAGAGATTGGCAGAAAAATTTAATATTATTCATATAATATGTACTTCCTATCACCCTCAAACCAGTGGGTTAGCTGAAGTTTCTAATAGAGAGATTAAACAAATACTGGAGATTATAAACTCTAGTAGAATAGATTGGTCCACTAGATTGGATACTGCATTATGGGCTTACAGGACTTTCACACTCAAACTAGTGGGTTAGCTGAAGTTTCTAATAGAGAGATTAAACAAATACTTGAGAAGACTCACCTAGTAGAGTATATTGGTCCACTAGACTGGATACCGCATTGTGGGCTTATATGACTGCTTATAAAACTCCTATTGGAATGACTCCTTATAGGCTGATTTTTGGAAAGACTTGTTACTTACCAGTAGAATTGGAGCATAAAGTATATTAGGCGATTAAAGAATTTAATTATAATTTGAAAGATGCTGGTGAGAAGTGATTATTACAATTGAATGAATTGGAAGAATTAAGAATTGAATCTTATGATAACGACAGAATTTATAAGGAGAAATTAAAGTTATGGCATGATCTAAAGATTAACCAGAAGAACTTTGAACTAGGACAAGAAGTTTTGCTTTACAATACAAGGCTGAAGTCATTCCCTGGGAAATTGAAGTCTCGTTGGTTAGGACCCTTTACTGTGACTCAAGTTTATACTTACAGAGCTATTGAAATTGAAGATCAGAAAACGGGAAATAGATTTAAAGTAAATGGACACAGATTAGAGTTGAAGATCGGAAGGAAATAGATTTAAATTAAATGGACACAGATTAAAACCATATTATGAGGGTAAAAGACCAAATTAAATGGGAATAGATTTCAAGTAAATGGACACAGATTAAAGCTCTATTTTGAGGGTAAAAGACTAAATTTTAAAGAGGTTTTAATGATTGGTCATCTTGAATAATATCTAAATAGGTCGGGCTGACGACATTAAACCAAGCGCTTTATGGGAGGTAACCCATAGTTATGNATAAAAATTAAAGTTATGGCATGATCAAAAGATTAACCAAAAGAACTTTGAACCAGGACAAGAAAGGAAATCGTATGAATTGGAAGAATTAAGAAATGAATCTTATGATACGACAGAATTTATAAGGAAAAACTAAAGTTATGGCATGATCGGAAGATTAACCAGAAGAACTTTGAACCAGGACAAGAAGTAGCTAAAGTTATGGCATGATCGGAAGATTAACCAGAAGAACTTTGAACCAGGACAAGAAGTTTTTAGTTGAAGTTATTCCCTTAGGAAATTAAAGTCTTGTTGGTTAGGACCCTTTACTGTGACTAGAGTTTATACTTACGGAGCTGTTGAAACTGAACTCTCATTGGTTGGGAACCTTTAATGTGACTCAGGTTTACACTTACGGAACTATTGAAATTGAGGATCCGAAAATGAGAAATAGATTTAAAGTAAATGGACATAGATTAAAACCATATTATGAGGGTAAAACTCCGAGATTGAAGATCAGAAAACTGGAAATAGATTTAAAGTAAATGGACACAGATTAAAACCATATTTTGGCTATTGAAATTGAAGATCAGAAAACGGGAAATAGATTTAAAGTCAATGGACATAGATTAAAACCATATTATGAGGGTAAAAGACCAATTAAAGAGGTATTAATGATCAGTCAACCTGAATGAACCCTGAATAGGTTGGGCTGACGACGTTAAACCATGCGTTTTATGGGAGGCAACCCATATTTATATTTATCTTTATTGTGATTATGGTAGTTTTTATTTGAATTTATTGCTNTGAATCTTATGATAACGATAGAATTTATAAGGAGAAATTAAAGTTATGGCATGATCTAAAGATTAACCGGAAGAACTTTGAACCAGGACAAGAAGTTTTGCTTTACAATACAAGGCTGAAGTCATTCTCTGGGAAATTGAAGTCTCGTTGGTTAGGACCCTTTACTATGACTCAAGTTTAAACTTACAGAGCTATTGAAATTGAAGATCAAATAAATGGGAATAGATTTCAAGTAAATGGACACAGTTTAAAGCCGTATTTTGAGGGGAAAAGACTAAATTTTAAAGAGGTTTTAATGATCAGTCATCTTGAATAATATTTAAATAGGTCGGGCTGACGACATTAAACCAAGCACTTTATGGGAGGTAACCCATAGTTATCTTTATTTTTATTGCAATTATAGTAGTTTTATTTGAAATTATCGTTAGTTTGTGGTAGTATTGAACTCTACTACTATGTTTTACCCTTGAATCATCATAAAAATTGGGATCTGAGAAAAATTGAACGCATTCGGACCAAAGCGAAACTTTGAAATTTTTGCCTTGGGCACCGACGGCGCCATCGACACCGTTGATGGTGGGTTTTTCCCGAGAGTCCAGGCAAATAATTCTAAAGGCTCGCCGATGGCGCCATCGATGCCGCCGATGGCGAGAACGGCGAGATGAAGGTTTCTGGNAGACCAAAGCAAACTTTGAAATTTTTTCCTTGGGCACCGACGGCGCCATCGACATCGTTGATGGTGGGTTTTTCCCGAGAGTCCAGGCAATTAATTCTAAAGGCTCGCCGATGGCGCCATCGATGTCGCCGATGGCGAGAACGGCGAGATGAAGGTTTCTGGAGTTTGAAATGACGGTTTTTGGCGGTTTTAGGCGGGAGTTACTCGCTATAAACTTCCAAATTCAATTCCTAAGTTCGTATTTCCCCAAAAACAAATTAAAACTCCACCAAATTAATCCCTATGGCGTCCAAGTCCCCTGAAAACCATAGATTACGATTGTTCAACATGAGAAAGTTCATTAGTTGCGAGGCGCAACGAATCTTCAATAAAGTTCTAACAAAGAGGAGATTAATCAAAGANTTCCCCTGAAAACCATAGATTACGAGTGTTCAATAGGAGAAAGTTCATTAGTTGCGAGGCGCAACGAATCTTCAATAAAGTTCTAACAAAGAGGAGATTAATCAAAGAAAGAGGATTCATGAATCAAGGATTGAACAATCCTTCGACAACAATGGAAGAGATGATTGTGCGACGGAGATGGGAAGTGTTGTGCTACACTACAGCCGCCGTAGTTGTTCCTGTGGTGAAGGAGTTTTATGCTAGTTTGTAAGAAATCAACCAAGGAGTCGTCTATGTGCGAGGTAGATGGATAACTTTTACTCCTGCATGGATTAATGAGTTATATATGATCGAGAAAGTTCATGTCTGGCATTATTCCAACTTCATCTCGACAAGAAACCTGATGAATGAGATTTGGGAAAAGGTACTTCTACCTTGGTAGCCTTTGGACCCAATCGAGANTTAATTTGTAAGGAATCAACCAAGGAGTCGTCTATGTGTGAGGTAGATGGATAAATTTTACTTCTGCATGGATTAATGAGTTATATATGATCAAGAAAGTTCATGTCTGCCATTATTCCAACTTCGTCCCGACAAGAAACCTGATGAATGAGATTTGGGAAAAGGTACTTCTACCTTGGTAGCCTTTGGACCCAATCGAGAGGTTTCCAGCCAATGAAGATGACAATGATATGACTATTATTGTGGATCAATTGTCTCAAAATTCACTTCCTATTCAGCTTTTAGTTCCGGACAAGACACTAGTGATCCTGCGTAGAATCAAGAAGTTGGAGAAAGCGGTACAAAATGTTATTAATGCAATTAATTATATCTCTGATTTTTTCGATCATCTAGACTGGAGGATGAAAGAACATTTTGATCACTCTGGACATATCGAAGGATGTTTGATACGATTGATGAGAAAGATGGGATTGATAGAAGAGGACTCTACTAAAGAATTTCCATACNAAGGTACAAAATGTTATTAATGCAATTAATTATATCTCTGATTTTTTCGATCATCTAGAGTGGAGGATGAAAGAACATTTTGATCACTCTGGACATATTGAAGGATGTTTGATACGATTGATGAGAAAGATGGGATTGATAGAAGAGGACTCTACTAAAGAATTTCCATACCGACCCTTTTATAACCTCTTCATTCATGTTTAATCAATGGGTGATATCAGAGGAGAAACAAGCACTGAATCGGAAGAGTAGTAGAATTACCTTGCTACCTGTGTGGCTATGTGTGTAATTTGATTTGAACTTTGTGTTTGCTTTGCTTTCAAATTTTGCTTTTAGATCTTAGTATAGTTGAGATTGAGCATAAGATGTTTGTTTTCAGCGTTTAGGGTGTTGTGGTTTGGATTGCGACGCTGAATTGATGTATAAAGGTTGAGAAGATACCAAACTTATGTGTGTCTTGTAACATGTATTGTATAATTGTGTTGTGAATGTTTATTTGTGTTAGTACATCATTTAATCACTTAAAATTTATGTTTATAATGATTGAACGAATGTCATCGAGGCTTGAAATTGATCGAAATCGCAAAAATTTGGAAATTGACCCAATTTTGAAAATCTCGCCGACGGCGCCTTCGACGCCACCCACAACAGATTTTTCCTGAGACTTAGGTTATTGATTCAATAGAGCTCACTGACAGCGCCGAAGACCCTGCCGACGGCGAGATCCTGAAAAAACTCTTTTAACCTCAATTTTGATCTATCAACAGCCACTATTCATCATCTCCTTCCTCTTAAAAATGAAAATTTTGATCTAGGGCTTGAAGATCTTGGATTTGGGGGTGANATCGTATTTTGAGGGTAAAAGACTAAATTTTAAAGAGATTTTAATGGTCACGCAACCTGAATAATATCTGAATAGGTCGGGCTGACAACGTTAAACCAAGCGCTTTTAAGAGGCAACCCATAGTTATCTTTATTTTTATTGCGATTATAGTGTTTTTGTTTGAAATTATTGTTAGTTTGTGGTATTATTGAACTATACTACTCGTAATTACCCTTGAATCATCATAAAAATTGGATCCATAGAGAAAACTGGAACGCATTCAGACTAGAGCGAAACTGTGAAATTTTTGCCTTGGGAGCCGACAGCGGGCTCGACGCTGCCGACGGTAGGTTTTTCCCAATAGTCCAGACAATTAATTCTCAAGGGTTGCCGACGGCGCCATCGATGCCGCCAATGGTGAGAATGGAGAGATGACGGTTTCTGGAGTTTGAAATGTCGATTTTTGGCAATTTTAAGCGAGATTTACTCCCTATAAACTTTCAAACTCGGTTCTTAAATTAATATTACCCAAAAATGAATTGAAACTCCACCAAATTTATCTGTATGGCTTCCAATTCCAATATGATTGATGAGAAATACGGGATTGATAGAAGAGGACTCTACTGAAGAATTCCCATACCGACTCTTCTATAGCCTCTTCATTCATGTTCAATCGATGGGCGATATCAGAGGAGAAACAAGCACTGAATCGGAGGAGTAGTAGATTTACTTTACTACCTATATGTCTATGTGTGTGATTTGATTTGAACTTATGTGTTTGCTTCACTTTCAAATTTTCCTTTTAGAACTCAATATAGTCGAGATTGAGCATAAAATGTTTGTTTTCAGCATTTAGAGTGTTGTGGCTTGGATTGCGACGCTGAATTGATGTNCTGGAGTTATGCGAAAGAACTAATTTAGTTCTAAATTGGGAAAAATGTCAATTTATGGTTGCAGGAGGAATTGTGTTAGGGCATAAAATTTTGGAAATAGTATGGAAGTAGACCCTGCAAAAATTCAATTTATATATAAATTAACACCTCCTACTAATATAAGAGGGGTTAGAAGTTTTCTTGGACATGTTGGCTTTTACAGTCGTTATATTAAAGATTTTTCAAAAATTACCAAACATCTATGCCAACTTTTAGAAAAGGACAAGAAATTTGAGTTTACTAAAGACTATTTAAATGCCTTTGAGTTATTAAAAGAAAAGCTAATCACAGCACCATTCGAACTGATGTGCGATGCTAGTGATTATGTTATTAGAGCTGTTCTTGGACAAAGGTATGATAAGATATTTAAAGTTATATACTACGCTAGTAAAACTCTTAACGATGCTTAAATTAACTACACTATTATTGAAAAAGAGTTACTGGCTATTGTGTATTCTTTTAACAAATTTAGATTTTATTTAATTGGGACTAAATGTGTTGTGCACACTGATCACTCTGCTGTTAAATATTCGATGCAAAAGAAGGATGCCAAATCAAGGTTAATTAGATGGATACTTTTGATGCAAGAATTTGATTTTTGTGATTATTGATAGAAAGGGAACTGATAATCAAATTGTTGATCAGTTGTCGAGATTAGAATATCATGAATTATCTGACACCGATAATGAAATTACGCACAGTTTCCCTGATGAACAACTCTATAATATTAATAAGTGGAAAATACCATGGTATGCTGATATTGTTAATTATATTGTAAGTGATATTTTGCCACCTATTATAATGTTAGTGTTTGGAAAATACCATGGTATGCTGATATTGTTAACTATATTGTAAGTGATATTTTGCCACCTATTTGACATTGCAAAAACAAAGAAAATTCATTCATGATGCAAAAGCATATTTTTTGGATGAGCCTTACTGATAAACAACTTTATAATATTAATGAATGAAAAATACCATGGTATGCTGATATTGTTAATTATATTGTAAGTGATATTTTGTCACCTATGCTGCATTGCAACAACAAAGAAAATTCATTCATGATGCGAAAGCATATTTTGGGGATGAGCCTTATTTATATAAACAACATTGCAACAACAAAGGAAATTCATTCATGATGCGAAAGCATATTTTTGGGATGAGCCATATTTATATAAACTGCAACAATAAAGAAAATTCATTCACGATGCGAAAGCATATTTTTGGGATGAGCCTTATTTATACCTGGATCTAGTAGAGTAGATTGGTCTACTAGACTGGATACTGCATTATGGGCATGCAGGACTGCTTATAAAACTCCTATTGGAATGACTCCTTATAGGCTGATTTTTGGAAATACTTGTCACTTATTAGTAGAATTGGAGCATAAAGCATATTGGGAGTATAAAGAATTCAATTATAATTTGAAAGATGCTGGTGAGAAGAGATTGTTACAAATGAATGAATTGGAAGCATTAAGAAATGAATCTTATGATAACGACAGAATTTATAAGGAGAAACTAAAGTTATG
>JXCR01147644.1:215488-233218 GCA_002079205.1 Phalaenopsis hybrid cultivar
GCCTTAGGATTTCGAGGTTGTCGTTCGTCATGACCTAAATCCTCACATCTTCAAGGTTATTTCTGTTGATTGCTTCACACAAATTTAAATCCTAATCAATAAAAAATTGCAGGATGAAACATTTAAATGATTTCTCCTAAATTGAAGCCAAATAATAGGNCTTTATTTTTTATTACAATTATAGTGTTTTTTGTTTGAAATTATTGTTATTTTATGGCAGTATTGAACTCTACTACTCGTATTTACCCTTGAATCATTATAAAAATTAGATCCATAGAGAAAATTGGAACGCATTCAAACCAGAGAGAAACTGTGAAATTTTTTTGCTTTGGGCGCCGACAGTGGGTTTTTCCCGAGAGTCCAGATAATTAATTCTCAAGGTTTGCCAACGACGCCATTGACGCCGCTGACGGCAAGAACGATTAGATGATGGTTTCCAGAGTTTGAAATGTCATTTTTTGGCGGTTTTAGGCAAGATTTACTCCCTATAAACTTCCAAGCTCAGTTCTTAAATTCATTCTACCCAAAAATGAACTGAAACTCCACCAAATTTATCCCTATGGCTTCTAATTCTACTGAAAACCCTAGATTTTGAGTGTTCAAACGGAGAAAGTTCATTAGTTCCAAGGCGCAATGAATCCTCAACAAAGTGCTGACAAAGAGGAGATTAATCAAAAAAAGAGGATTTGTGAACCGAGGATTGAACAATCCCTCGACATTAATTGAAGAGATGATTGTGCGACGACGATGGGAAGTTTTGTGCCACACTACTGCCGTCGTAGTCATTCCTATGGTGAAGGAGTTTTATGCTAATTTGCTTGGAATCAACCAGGGAGTCGTCTATGTGCGAGGTAGATGGATAACTTTTACTTCTGCAAGGATTAATGAGTTATATATGATCGAGAATGTTCCTGTCTGTCTTATTCCAACTTCATCCCAACAAGAAATCTGATGAACGAGATCTACCTAGTTTTGACGGACGAGACTGAAGACTGGGAAATGAGAGAAAATGGGTATGTTAGTTTCTCTACTACACTTCTAAACCCCGTTTCTAAACACTAGTACTTCTTCATCTCTATAAAACAATTATCGACAATGAGGATCGGTAAAGTTACTAGAGAAAGTGTTATTCTGAATTACTATATTCAAATGAGGCTGCCAATTGATATTGGATCGATAATTGTGAACTATTTTGGGCTTGATCATTCATGGATCAAATTATGGGCTTGGACATCCTTCAACAATCTTCTTACTCTGCAGTCAGTTCCAAATATTTTATGAGAATTAGGAAAATGTACTTCTACCTTGGAAGCCTTTGGACCCAACCCAGAAGTTCCCAACCAATGAAGATGAGAATGATATGACAATTATTACGGATCAATTGTCTGAGAATTCATTTCCTATTCAGCCTCTAGTTCCGAACAAGATACTGGTGATCCCGCGTAGAATCAAGAAATTGGATAAAGATGTACAAAATGTTATGAATGCAATTAACAATATCTCTAATTTTTTTTATCATCTAGACTGGAGGATGAAAGAGCATTTTGATCACTCTGGAAATATCGAACAAAGTTTGATACGATTGATGAGAAAGATGGGATTGATAGAAGAGGACTCTACTGAAAAATTCCCATACCGACCCTTCTATAACCTCTTTGTTCATGTTCAATCGATGGGCAATATCAGAGGAGAAACAAGCATTGAATCAGATCAGTAGTAGATTTATTTTACTACCTTTATGTCTATATGTGTGATTTGATTTGAACTTATGTGTTTGCGTTGCTTTCAATTTTTTCTTTTAGATCTCAGTATAGTTGAGATTGAGCAATAAATGTTTGTTTTCAACGTTTAAAGTGTTGTGGCTTGGATTGCAAAGCTGAATTGATGTATTAAGGTTGAGAAAATACGAAACTTATGTCTATCATTTAACGTGTATTGTAACCCTTGGATTTTATATATAATTGTAATGTTTTGTGTTGTGAATGTTTATTTGTGTTAGTACATCATTTAATCACTTAAATTTATGTTTAGAATGATTAAACGAATGTCGATGAGGCTTGAAATTCATCAAATATACAAAAATTTGAAATTGAACTAATTTTGAAAATCTCACCGATGGCACCATCGACGCCGCCAACGGTGGATTTTTTTCGAGAGTTAGGCTATTTAATTCAATAAAGCTCGCCGACAGTGCTGACGACCCCGCCCACGGTGAGATACCAAAAAAACACTTTTAACCGTGATTTTGACCAGTCAACCGCCACTATTCATCATCCCCTTCCTCTTAAAAAATGAAAATTTTGATATAGGGCATGAAGATCTTGGATTTGGGGCGATTTCAAAGCATTTAGACACCGGATTTTATCATCTCTTGGTAAGAGCTTCACTGCAAACTAAAAATATATGATAGTGATTGATGTACTTTTATTTTCTGATTTTGTGATAAAGATAGATGTATGTTTGTTTGTACTTTCATTTTATTCTATATTTTATTTTATGTTTGCAGTTAGTAATTTTTAATTATTGCTATATTGTTTAGTGTTGTAGTTGAAATTTGCATGTGTAGTTATAATAGACTTTGATTAGTACTTTGTAAAATTATATTAAGATATGTTAGTGAAATATTGTGTTTGTATAATATTTAGTTTTGTACTTATTTCAAAATTTCATCACCCAACAAATTCTCTAATGATTTATATGTATATAAAGCTCCTAATATTACAGATGAGTTAAAGTAAAATTTCAGAGAAGGAACTGCAAAAATTTCAGAAAGATGAAAATGCCTAAAGTACTGAGGTATGATTTATATTTAGAATTTTTCTTTCCACCTGTATCATCCATATTGAAAAAAAATTAAGTTTGGGGGAGGGAAGAAAAAGATTAGCTATTACATGTTCTCAATTTAAATATTTTTAAAAATTATTAATATGATTTTTTGTAGTGAATTTAAATCAGATAACTATATTTTGTAAATATTTAAATATTATTGTAGATTTAAGGGAATATTTTTGTAAGAAAAATTTCTTTTGTAGATTAAGATATTTAGTATAAAAAAATAATACTATAGTTAACTATTTAAACTATATTTTAAAATTTAAAGAATCTTAGAAATTCATTTGAGAAGAAAAGATTGGGGCTCAATGATGTAAAAACTATGAAATACTTATAAGGTAAAGAAATGCTTTGAGTTTTAAATTTAGGGAAAGAAAAGTGAAGTTCAAAATTATTAATGGTTATCCAGATATAGTAATCTTCACTTGAAAAAGAAAAAGAAAGGATTGACAAAAATCCCTAAAAAGAAAAGAAAAATACATAGGATTGAAGCAATCCAAATGAATATTCCAAATGAATATATATATATATATATATATATATATATATATATATATATATATATATATATATATANACTACTTAAAAGGAAAACCTAAATGCATTCTTGAACTTATATTTATGGAATAACATCTTTTACTAGTAATGTTCTCATGAAGTTCCTATCATTTTGAACTTATATTTATGGATTAGATCTTTTACTAGTAGTGTTCCCATGAAGTTCCTATCATTTTAAATATTCCACTTAACTTGGTATTAAACATATAATCATTCTTGAAATGAATAGAAGACTAGAACTCTTAAACTTGAAGACTAGATAACAATATTTAGTCATTGTTAAAATGAATAGAAAACTAGAACTCTTAAACATGATGAATAGATAGTCTTGTACATACAGAGTTAATTTAATTACTTGAAATTTTTCTGAAAATCTCACTATGGAATTGATTTAAATCAAACTTATAGTATTTCCGAATTAAAACTTTACCATAGTAGATCATAACTTTTATGTAGTATTAAAATTACTTGAGGATAAGTAAAAGTTAAGTTTGGGGGATTTTGACAAAAGGAAAATATGTTGAGATTTTCATACCTATTTTACACTGATTTTGATGATATTACACTTTAAAGAAAGGTATTTTTGATGTTTTGTTGCAGGTATGTTGAACTATGGACATTGGAGCAAAAAGATGCAAAAAGGAGCAAATTTGGAGCAAAAAGGACCAAAATATGAAGAATTTGATCTTGGGCGCCGACGGCGTGCTCTACGTCGCCGTCGACGGGTTTTTCCCAAGAATCCAGAATTAAATATTCTAGAAGGCCGCCAACAGCACCATCGAGGCCGCTGACGGCGAGCATGTCGATTCTCTCAACAGATGCATTGAATGTGGACGATTTTTGAAGGGACGCTTGGGAAACTCTTGAGAACTCTTCTACAACTTTAAAAGAAACATTTGGAGGCCAAAAAAGTGGGTCCAGCGGGCGTGTCCACTGAGTTTTTATTGTTTGTTGTGCCCATTAGAGTGTAGAGAGTGATTAGTATTGTGAGGAATTCTTCGAGAGATTATAGAGTGGAAGGAAAGTGAGAGATTTCTTCCTCCTTGCCGCTTTGAAGGAGAATTCTATGCTGTAAAGAAAGGAAGAGATTCAGAGAAACTTTGAGGAGTTTGCTTGGGGAGGAAGTAGCGATAAATTGTATTTAATTATTCAAAATTGTATGACTTGCTTTTATATATAAATTCCAAGTTTTGTCGTATCTTCTTCATGAAATCTGAGTAGTTTTCTCTGGCTTTCTCCTTGTCTTGAGATTTGGTGAAATGGTGATTTGAATTGGTTGTACCATGAGAATGTTAAGGAAGTTGTGATGAACTTTTCACTTCAATCTTAATTTACTTTCAATCTGGCCAATTGATTTGTTAAAATATGTTGAGTTTTACAACTAAAGTGAAAACTACATTCAAGATTTAGGGTCAAAGTCCTTGAAAGTTGGGTGCAAATAAATAGGAAAATAAAAATTATCAGGCATATAATTGGAGATTTTAGAGTGAGAGACTAAAATCCTCAATTTGGTCCTATCGTTTGGGTGCTGAAGTGTAGATGTTAGCCCCTCATGCGAGGGGAATGTAGGAGCTCGGAAGTGACAGTCGGTATCCTCCTAGCCTAGCTGCAGATTCAGTAACCAAGCATAGGATTAGTCAATTTTCTTTATGCCTGGTCCAAAGGGTAAAGAATATGTATGCTCCTATTTGGCACAATACAATTTGAACTAATTCAATTTATCCATTCACTTAAAATTCTTGATAAGGAGAAGGATGCTTTCTTATATATTGAACTTCACATTTGAAACTTTATTAGTAGAATTAGTTAATTAAGAGTTTATTAAAATTACTTTTTTATTTCAATTGCATATTAATGATAAATAAGCAACTTTATTATTTTGATTAAATATTGATTTTTAAATCTTAGTTTGTAGCCTCTAATATTACTCCGTTGGGATTGATATCCAAAACTCCATTAGAGCCCTGTATTACTTGAGCGATACGTATACTTGCGTTGATAAGTGTGACTTTNAATTTTGAGGTTATCTATCGTCATAGCCTAAATCCTCACATCTTCTAGACTATTTGTGTGATCGTTTCACATAAATTTAAGCCCTAATTAAATAAAATTGACAGGATGAAACACTCAAACAATTTCTTCTCAAAACTGAAGCCAAACAATAGGATAGTTTGGGAGGTCACCGAGGTTCTCCTCTAGATCTATGACATCCTCTAGCTCGTCCTCCTTTGGATTCCAAAACAAAATGCTCCCAATTTGAGCCAATCCCATGACACACATCTTTGTCCGATATCGTTGAAAAGTCTTATCCTTTTGAAATCCTTGGAGATAATATTTTCTGATTTTTATCAAGACTCTTCTTAGATGACTTCGGTCATTTAGGATGTAATTAACTATAATGGCTTGCCCTTATAGGAATCTCATCCAAACCCAACTTAATGTAAACCCTATTTAATTCTTTATATTAAATAGGGGAAATTGTTGGCAAATAAAATTATTTCGCAGACCAAACGGATGTCATATATTTCTCAGCTTATTTGATCTAGCCTCATCCTCAAGTCTTGTGTTTATCCATTGGAATAGATATAGGATTTGAGGTACAACTCTCTTTCATTTAAACTATGAAGGATATGGGGTCAATTTGATTTCATATATTTCTAAACATTAAAACGTCCTTCAGAAGCGAGCGACAAAATTTTGATTCTGGTTACCAACAGCTTCTTACGGGTAACTCCTTAACCAAAATAGTGTCGACAGTCTTATACCAAACTCAAAAGGCTTAGAATAGGATGCGATGTTCTATAAAATGGATTCTTGCTCCTATCTCGAAGATGTGTGTAGAGAATTGGATGTCGTGGCGGGGGCCTTACGCCAATCTCAAAGATGTAGGTCGAGAATTGGATGTCGTGGCGGGGCCCTTTCATACACCTAAAATATATAGTATTTTTAGACACATTTTCATACCTATTTTTGAGATATTGTACTTTAATGAAAGGTATTTTTGTGTTTTTCTTGCAGATACAAGCAAAAATGAAAAAAAAATGCTTAAATGAGTGAAAAAGGATCAAATTTAGAGCAAAAAAGGTAAAAAATTGTGCATAAGAGTTTTGGTGCCTAAGCACCAGATCCGGCGCTTAAGCGTTGGTTAAAAAGAGAAGGCTGCGCCTAAGCGCCGAGACCCCATGCTTAAGCGCCAGTGGCAGTTACTTGAAGAGTAAAATTGATTTTCACGAATTTCAAAGAGTTTTTGAGGCACCCATTGGCTTAATAGGTGGTTGTAACCACCATGGACAAAAATTATCACGAAAGGATGCATCTCTTGGGCAAATNACTATCAAGTTTTTGCCGCCGTAGCCGGGGATTTAAATCTTCTAGCAACAGTATCAAATTCTTGTACTTTTAAGCGTATATAAAGTCACTGTCTGCACCCATTGACTTAATAGGTGGTTGTAACCACCATGGACAAAAATTATTGTGAAAGGAAGCATCTCTTGAAGAAATACATCGAATCAAGACATACTTTAAAAAGATATCAAGGTACCTTTTGGAGATTTATACAAGAATGAAGATTGAGTCTTTGAAAGTGTTCTTGAAAAGAGAAAGTTTTGAAAGTTCCTGAATTGGGGAGTTAGTTCGGAGAGATTTTCAGACACCACATAGTTATTTTATCCTTTTTATTTTATTTTTTATATTGAGAGTGTTTTAAAAGAGAAGAGATTCTAAGGAACTTCAAGAGTTTAGTGGAGGGCTTGAGATAAGTTTTTATCTTTTGTTTTAGATTACTTTTAGGTTTAATTGAGACTTATTGTTGGTTTAACAATGATTTCTACTTTTAAAATAAATTTTTGTTCTGTTTTCTCCATGAATTCTGAGTAGTTTTATTTATCTTTCTTCTTAAAATGATAAGTAATTAAGTGTTGGATNTATTTTGAAGAGATCATAAGGCACCTCTTGGAAAACTATAAAAGAAAGAAGAGAGGACTTAGAAAAAAGTCGTGAAAATATTGGCAAGTTTTGAGAGTTCTTTTCTGGGGAGTTAGTTCAGAGAGATTTTCAGGAACAACTATTTATTTATTTTATCCTTTTTGTTATTTTGTTTTGAGTGATTGTAAAAGCGAAGATATTCAAAGGAACTTCAAGAGTTTGGTGGAGGACTTGAGATAAGTTTTTATCTTTTTATTTTAAGACACATTTGGTTTTAATAGATACTTGTTGTTGGTTTGACAATGATTTCTTCTTTTAAACTGAACTATGGTTTTGTTTTCTTCATGGATTCTGAGTAGTTATCTTTATCTTTCTTCTTAAAATGATAAGTAATTAAGTTTTGGATGGAAGTTGTGGAGAGTATTGATCTTTAATGTTGGAAGAAGTTGTGATGATTTAAATCCATGCACTTCATTTACTTCTAGATTTGGTCAATTTAGATGTTAAAATTTGTTCTGAGAACATGTAAGAACCGGGCTGGTATTGTCTCAGTTAATAATTGGAAAGAATCACATTAAGTTGTATGAATGAGAATGTAGTTCATATGATTGAGTGCAAATAAATAGGAAAATATTCATTGTTGAGTGTAGATTTAGAGGACTTTAAAGTTAGTGCAAATAAATAGGAAAATATTCATTGAAGGGTGTAGAGTTAGAGGACTTTAAAGTGACAAGTTAAAGCCCCCAACTTGAAATAGTCATTGATGGGTGTAGAGTTAGAGGACTTTAAAGTGACAGGTTAAAGCCCCCAACTTGGTTTAGAAATAATTTTTGAAGGGTGTAGAGTTAGAGGACTTTAAAGTGATAGGTTAAAGCCCCCAACTTGGTTTATTGTTTAGGTTCTGATACGAGATGTTAGCCCCAGTGGGAGGGAATTGAGGTAACTCTAGAGTGAGAGGGGTGTAGAGTTAGAGGACTTTAAAGTGACAGGTTAAAGCCCCTAACTTGGTTTATTGTTTTGTTTTTGATACGAGATGTTAGCCCTCAGGTGGAGGGAATCGAGGGAACTCTAGAGTGAGTGCTAGTATCTTCCACACAGGAATGTTAGCCTCAAGGTGGAGGGAATTGAGGGAACTCTAGAGTGAGAGCTAGTATCTTCCCTACCTAGCCGGTCTTCCAGATAACTCTGGAGTGAGAGCTAGTATCTTCCCTGCCTAGCCGGTCTTCAGAACTATTCAAACTTTTATTAGCCAATGTTCTTTATAGCATCTCAAGTAAGGGTAAACAATATTATTGTTCCTATTTGGCACAACACAATTTGCATACTTCCATAATAGAATTCCTATAGTTATTACTGATTCATGATAAGAAGAAAGATATTTTCATAATAAATAATTTTCTTCTATAAATACTTTAGTTATCTTTTTAGTTGTTACTATTTCGTTAAAATATTAAAAATATCAAAAATATTTAAATTTTAAATTCCTATAAAAATTGTTTTTAGTTTAAGTAATTATCTTTTTAAAAATAAAAAAAAACTTTCTAAAGAGTGCATATTGCATAATCTTCCCTATGGGTTTGATATTCAGGTCTTAATCAAAAAGTCCTATATTACTTGATAACAATACATATACTTGCGTAGTATCCCAATATAAATATATATATATATATATATATATATATATATAAATTAAGAAGTTAAATTCTTATTTTTATTCAGGATCAAGTTTTTGGTTTTGTTGTAAAATATGGAAATATAAGTAAAAATACCATCATAACTATTACTATACTATGCATAAGCATTGAGTCTGGATCATGTTTTTTTGCGTCGTTGCCGGGGAAGACAACTAAGTAAATTTCAATTTTTAGAAAGTCTTATTTAAACTTTAAATATTATATCTCATTTTGTATGTTTTATTTTATTTTATTTTATTTTATGTTAGTGTATGCATAGTTCAGGTTCTGAAGGACTAGTGCCCTACGATTCTGAATTAGAAAGAACTATTAGAAAAATCAGAAAAACTAAAAAAATTAAAAATCTTGAAAAATCCAAAAAAAATTACAAAAATGGTAAACCAAAATAATCAAAATGCTGAAATTTATCAATAGTTTAGACCTTTAAGAGATTATGCCAACCCTACTGTAGATGAACTTCATTGTAATATTCAAAAACCTACTGNGATGTAAGAATTGGGCCGTTATTGTCTCAGTCAACAATTGGAAAGAATCACACGAGGTTGTATGAATGAGAATTTAGTTCATATGATTGAGTGCAAATAAATAGGGAAATATTCATTAAAGGGTGTAGAGTTAGAGTTATTATTGAGTGCAAATAAATAGGGAAATATTCATTGATGGGTGTAGAGTTAGAGGACTTTAAAGTTAGTGCAAATAAATAGGAAAATATTCATTGAAGGGTGTAGAGTTAGAGGACTTTAAAGTGACAAGTTAAAGCCCCCAACTTAGTTTATTATTTTAGGTTCTGATACGAGAATGTTAGCCCCCAGGTGGAGGGAATCGAGGGAACAGAGAGCTAGTATCTTCCCTGCCTAGCCGGTCTTCAGAACTATTCAAACTTTAAATTAGCAAATGTTCTTTATAGCATCTCACTAAAGCCCCCAACTTGGTTTATTATTTTAGGTTCTGATATGAGATGTTAGCCCCCAGGTGGAAGGGAACTCTAGAGTGAGACGCTGGTATTTTCTCTGCCTAGTTGGTCTTCAGAACTATTCAATCTTTAAATTAGTTAATGTTCTTTATAGCATCTCTAGTAAGGGTAAAGAATATTATTGCTCCTGTTGGGCAGAACACAATTTGCATACTTCCACAACAGAATTCCTATTACTTATTACTAATTCATGATAAGAAGAAATATATATTTCATCTTTAGTGTTTTTCTTATGCAAATACTCTAGTTATATTTTTAATTGTTATTAGTTTATAAAAAGATTGAAAATACTAAAAATAATTAAATTTTCATTACTACAAAAATCATCTTTAGTTGAAATAATTGTCTTTTTAAGAATAAAAAGTTTCTAAAAGTGCATATTTCATAATCTCTCTTTAGGTTCGATATTCAGGTTTTAATCAAAAAGTTCTATAATACTTGATAACGATATATATACTTACGTATATCCCAACATATATAAATTAAACGTTAAATTCTTGTTTTTCTTCAACATCAAGTTTTTGGTTTTTTGCAAAATAAGGAAATATAAGTGAAAAAATATAATCAAAATTATTGTTATACTGTTGGAAATAAGCAGTAGGTGAGGATCAAGTTTTTGGTGTTGTTGCCGAGGAGAAATTGATTTTAAAAGTAAATTTCTATTTCTAGAAAATTTAATTTAAACTTTAAAAGTTATTGTATCTTATTTTAAGTGTGTTTATTTTTATTTTATTATATGTTAGTGCATGCGTAGTTTAGGTTCTGAAGGATTAGTGCACTACGATTCTGAATTAGATAGAACTATTAGAAATATGAGAAAAAAAAATTAAAAATCTTGCAAAATCTAAAAAAATTACATAAATGGCAGATCGAACGATCAAAATGCAGAAATTTATCAAGAGTTTAGACCTTTAAGAGATTATGCCAACTCTACTGTAGATGTACTTCATTGTAGTATTCAAAAACCTACTGTAGTGGTTAATTCATTTGAGCTTAAACCTGCGATTATCCAAATGGTATTAAATAACCAGTTTGAGGGATCACCAACTGAAGATCCAAAATTACATCTTGCTAATTTTATAAAATTGTGAGCTACATTTAAATACGATGGTGTATCTGATGATGTCATAAGACTTAGGTTATTTCCTTTCTCACTGAGAGATAAAACTAAGATGTGATTGAATTCGTTAGCACCTAGATCTATCAGAACTTGGGGTGATTTAGCACAAAAATTTCTTGCTAAATATTTTCCATCATAAAAAACTGCAAAACTTAGAAATGATATTACATCTTTTAATCAGTTTGAAGGGGAATCTCCATAAAAACTGTGAAGCTTAGAAATGATATTACATCTTTTAATCAGTTTGAAGGGGAATCTATTTTATGAAGCTTAGAAATGATATTACATCTTTTAATCAATTTGAAGGGGAATCTATTTATGAAGCATGAGAACGATTTAAGGAACATCTAAGAAAGCGTCCACACCATGCTATACAAGATTGGTTAATAAATCAAACTTTTTATAATGGATTAGTTGGATTTCTTAGATCAATTATCGATGCCGCTGCTGGTGGTTCATTGATGTCAAAACCAATTCATAACGCTTATGGTTTAATTGAAGAAATGGCTACCATTAATTTTCAATGGCCTTCTGAGAGGGTGAATCCTAAGAAAGTAGCCAATATTCATGAAACTAATGCATTTACCATGTTAGCAAATCAAGTTGCTACAACTTCAAGAAAGTTAGACCAATTTAGAATGAATTTTTCTCAACCAATTTCCATGATTGAAGAGAATTCATTAGGCCAAATAATAGATTCTCAAGCATCATTAAAAAATTTGAATGCCATAAATAACAAACATAATAACCCATATTCAAATTATTATAACCCAGGCTGGAAGAACCATCCCAACTTTAACAGGAATAACAATTTGGGTAGTAATAATCAGCATTGGAGGAACAACCAAGTAAACCCATTGGGAAACTAAAAAAACCAAGGGAATAATAATTATAGATCTACTTATCCTCCATGTTTCAACAGTAATACACAATTTAAGGAGAAGAAGTTGTATACAGAAGAAGTGGTGTTACAAATTAGAAATGAATTACAAAGTCAAGGAGCTACAATTAGAAATATTGAGAATCAACTTGGGAAAATAACAAATTCCTTAAGTAATAAATCCCAAGGAACACTTCCTAGTAATACTAAATCAAATCCAAAAGAACAGAATACAGAGCAAGTAAAAGCCGTTCAACTTAGAAGCGGAAGAGAGTTGGAAGGTAGGGTTCTAAAAGAAATTTAAATAGAGAGAGAAGAAATTGACGAATCAAAAGAGGACCCTCAAAAAGATTCTGAAAGACCGATTTCTCCAATGAAAATTGATTTGGAAAAACCACCACCTCCATTTCCTTAGAGACTTCATCACCAAAAGTTAGATAAGCAATTTTCAAAATTTCTTGAAATATTTAAGAAGCTTACAATTAATATTCCATTTGCTGAAGCCTTAGAACAAATGTCGAGTTATGTAAAGTTTATGAAGGATATTCTCAATAGAAGAAGGAAGTTTGAAGATAATGAGACTATTGCACTTAGTGAGGAGTACAGTGCAATAATTCAAAAGAAACTTCCTGAAAAGCTTAAAGTTTATGGTAGCTTTACAATTCTATGTGCAATAGGAGAGAAATTTTATGGGAAAGCTTTATGTGATTTAGGTGCAAGCATTAACTTTATGCCATTATCAATGTTTAAAAGATTGGGATTAGGAGAAATAACCCCTACTACTTTAACTCACCAGTTAGCAGATCGTTCGATAACATACCCTAAAGGAGTTATATAATAATTCTCAACTCATTTAATTACTGTGACATATTCCCCTGGCTCACCTGACCACTTAGCCACCTCCCCTGGCCTGGCCGGCCGACCTAGTGGCCGGAAAACACCAAAATTGTTAGCCACCCCCATGAAATCAAAACCCATTTCAAACCTAGAGGCCACCTCATCTAAATCAAATGTTAGAGCCTCTCTGCCCTCCACCTAAGCATCACTTTTCAACTCCTAATTAGCCATGACAGCAAGCCTTAAGCCATTTTTATAAAAAGCTCCCCTCCATGGCCATGGAAGGAGAGTTGAAATTTTCTCAGAGAGAACGCTCCAAATTTTTCATATAGACTCTATGAAACCTCCTCATCTCAAGCCAACCACTTTCCCCCACTAATTCCCACTGTGGAAGCTCAATTTTGAGCTCAAACTTCTGCCTAAAACCAGGATAGAGCTCAATGGACACCCACAGTCCACCAAACTCAAATTAAACTTACCCACACCTTCACCAGAGTGAAAGAAGAAGAAGCCCCATCAAATCCCCCTTCCATAAAGACCTAGCATAGCTCTAGACCAACACCTGAAATCGAGCTTGGTCAAATTCATACCTAGACCTTTCACCACAATAAGAAGCTCAACCCCTAGCCTATTTAAACTCCAACGAACATGCTGAGCACCTCTGATTGAAGCTTCCTTTCTCAGAGCAAAGGCATTGAACTCCCTCTCTTCCCGATCCTATTTTGATTCTTAATTTGCTTAGACTTAATTTCAGGGCATCTTAACCATATAGATATGTTCCTCTAGTCTAGATGAGCATTTTAAAAAAAAATTCATTCAATTTGGTTGAGAAATGAGGAAGATATCAAGCCTTGAAGATGGACGGTTCTCGGGCTAGGCCATTGGGGATGATGAAGGAGAGTCGTCCGATCGCGTGTTATCTCATCAACAGATGAGATCAAGCCAGACAGTGCTTCCTTACGCAAACCGCGGGCCTAATCACCACTGAGGTGGATGGCGGCATAAATTAGGAGCATGCCGCGTGGAGCTTCGGAGCCGTCGTAGGTTAACATGGCGCCACGCGTTTAAATAGATAAATAGGAATTTAAATAATTCAAAAAATGCTCCCTAACTTCAAAAATTCATATCTCCATGTAAAAAAATCATAAAAATGAAATAAAAATACCATAATGCTCACTGAATAGAAAAGAATAATATGGAAATGGTTTGAAGTTTTTTGATGCATATTTTGTTTTTAATTAATTAAATATGATTTTGAGTCTTTTAATTCTCCATGCATGTAGACATTTCACCATGACTTAAAATTTTAGCATGATTCTTTGTCTTAGGGAACATTCTTTGATTTTTCTAAAGTCAGAGGAGTTCTCTAGACAAAGACCCAAATTTTTCAAGTTTATGTCTATTATTTGCATAAATTAATCATAGTAACTAGCATGTTGCTTAGAAAATTCTAAGTAAAATTTAAAAGGTTTCTTATGACTAGAGAACCTTTTGGAAAACATTTCATGGATTAAGTCATAAGAATGCACCTTATTTTCACCAACCCTAAAATACAAAGAAAATTAATTTTGGGTAACACAAACATCTCAATAACTTAATTTTTAATCTCCACTAAGATTCAAAGTTCAGAGAAATCCCCATAAAAATTTCAAATTATTTGGAGACCATTTAATAACTCAAATTGATTTTCTAAGTTAAATGATATTTTTGATAATAAAATAATTTTTAGTAATCAAAATTTAAATAAAAAATTTATAAAAATGAGTTTTTGGAGTTCTCAGTGATTAGAGGGATTTTCTAAAAATAAAATAGTGTTTAAAATAAAAACTTCATTTTTAGTCTATTCTCAAATACTTTAGATAATTAAAAATGATAAAAATCACAAAAATAATAAAATTCATGCAAATATTCTAAATTATTTACTAAGTACTTAGAAATAATTTGAATATTTTTCTTCATTTTCTAAGTGAAGATAATGAATTTTAAAGTGTAAAATAATTTTTAAAGGCTAAAAATGGATTTTCACCAAAATAATTCAAATAAATCAAAGAAAAATAAAAAAAAAATGTAAAATTTGCTTCTCTAGGTTCTCTGAAGTTAGGGAGATTTTTAAAAAATATAAAACTAAATTTTCCACACTTAAAATATTTTATAATTAATAAATGCTCTAGAACTTAAAATAACTCTAATAATTCACAAAAAAAACTCAATAAATTATGAAATTTGTTCCAAATGGTTCTCTGATCTAAGCCTACCTCCAGTAAAAAATTTAAGGGATTAGGCTTTGTCTTGGTCAAGTTATGGAATTTTCTTTGAAAAATCCTATTTTTGCATTAAAATAAATATGTAAATTAAATTAAATTTTGAAAAATCACATTTTCTCCTCTCATATCTTAATTGACCCATGAGTAAGGTAAGATGAATATTCCAAAGTTGTTTGAATTAAATTTGATAAATTATGGAGTTTAAATAGAGTCTTAGGGGCAAAAGTGTAATTTTTGAAATTTTGCCTTAATTAAACATTTAGGCTTAATTCAAAGAGGGAAAAGGGTAACCTCTAATTTTAACTAACTTATTTGGATGATTAAAATATAAGGGGTTTAATTGGTAGAAACCAATCTCACTTTTGTTAATTAAAGGATAAATTTGTAACTTCCTTAAAAATATGAAAATTTGGAAGTCTAGTCAACCAAATGATCCTAGTCTTAGGGGTATATTTTTGGGTGTTAATAACTCACTAATTTAATACCCCTATTTGAGGTTCAAATGATTTTCAAAAGCTTTTGAAAAAAATGAATCATTATCACTTAAAATTTTAATCTCTTTCAAAAATAACTAAGACATCCACCAAAACCTTAAGGGCTTAGTAGTGACCTAGGCTAAATTAAATACTATTAAATGATGATTAAAAAAGTGATCATAGCTAAATTTAAAGACCTTTGGAACACTACAAGCCCAAATTAAAAAAAAATTGGCTAAATATCTTTAATAGCTTCTTTTTCCAGACTTGTTGGATACCTCGGAGGTCTACTAAACATAATATGTTTTGCTTAACAAAAATCATCCTTAATCAAATTAATTGGGATCCACCAAGATATGACATAGGGTTAGGTAGGTCGCCAAAACTTTACTTTCCTGCTTCTTTTTCCATGACATGCATTTTGAGTTTCAGGTAGTGGAACGAGAAGACTCGCCGGTACACTTTTATAGTTTACAGCGCCATGTTTCGTATACTATCATACTGTACTTTTCATGTTAACACAAACTTGCATGCTAAAAAATGATGTCACACTGCAGGAAAACTATAACTGTCAGGATAGCCACAAAACCAAAACAAAAAAAATTAAAATCAACCAAGATAAAACTCACCGCCATAACATTTAAAATATAAGACAACTCAAAATTTAATCACAAACATCACAAAACAACAATTACAACTAAATTAAGATGTCTCTCTCAGATGATCGGGAATCCCTCGGTGCAGGTAACCTACGGTTGCTAACGAGGCTTCACACGGTCTAAATGAAATTATGAAACTCATTAAGTTGAGTTTAGTAAATTCATTTGGACTAAGCTATGGTCTAAATGAAATTATGGAACTCATTAAGTTGAGTTTAGTAAATTCATTTGGACTAAAGTCGGTCTAAATGAAATTATGGAACTCATTAAGTTGAGTTTAGTAAATTCATTTGGACTAAGTGTAACGAGGCTTCCCAAGGTCTAAATGAAATTATGGAACTCATTAAGTTGAGTTTAGTAAATTCATTTGGACTAAGTGAATGGAATAGAAAATAGTGGTGTCATAACGAGGGAACCATAGGATCCTAACCGGTGTCGCTCTAATCAACTTTAACTTCCCCCATAAAATTTAAAGAACTACAACCATAGGGCCACTTGATTTGACATCATAACTGGACACCCTAGAAAACTTAAACTTGTCACGGTAAGGAGCTTAGAGCTAGCATTGTGGGCAGCGTGGCCATCTTCAACAACAAAACACGTCTACATCAGCTAAACCAACATCCTTCCTTAGAATGTAACAACCAAGCCATTGGATTTCGAGGTTATTTGCTTATGTAACATAAATCCTCACTTCATCTTTAGTCCTTTGTACAACCATGTTGTACAATATAAGCCGTAACTCATCTTAGGATTCTGAGGTTGTCGTTTGTCACGACCTAAACTCTCACATCTTCCAGGCTATTTGTGTGATTGTCTCACACGAATGTAAGCCCTTAAAAATAAAATTGGTAGGATGAAACACCTAAATATTTCTCCTTAAAATTGAAACCAAATAATAGGATAGATTGGGAAGTCACCGAGGTTCTCCTCCGGATCCATGACATCCCCTAGTTCTTCTTTCTTTGGATTCCAAAAATAAAATGTTCTAAATTTGAGCCAACCCCATTTCACACCTCTTAGTATGATATCATTGAAAAGTCCTACCCTTTTGAACTCCTTGAAGATAATATTTCCTGATTTTTATCGAGAGTTTTCTTAGGTGACTTCGGTCATTTAAGATGTAATTAACAGGCTTGCCCTTATAAGAAGCTTGTTTGAACCCAGCTTAATATAAATGCTATTTAATTCTTCATATTTAATAGAGGAAATTCTCAGTAAATAAAATGGTTTCGCATATCAAACACATGCCATACATTTCTTAGTTTATTTGATCAAGTCTCACCCTCAAGTCTTGAGTTTATCCTTTGGGATAGATACAGGGTTTGAGGTACAACGCTCTTTCATTTAAACTATAAAAAATATGGGGTCAGTTTGATTTCATATTTTTTCAAAAACTTATATATATATATATATATATATATATATATATATATATATATATATATATATATATATATATATATATATATATATATATATATATATATATATATATATATATATATATATA
>JXCR01147644.1:233600-269311 GCA_002079205.1 Phalaenopsis hybrid cultivar
TATATATATATATATATATATTAACATCTCTAAATAGAGGAGGCCAATAAAATTATAATTGTAAAATTTTATGAACAATTCTATCATTCCCAAAATGACCTCCAAATTCAAAAGCATGACACTTTTGGATAATTTCCTCAATTTCTATATAAGGCAAACATCGTCTCATTACTAAATCTTTTCATTATTTATGCTAATAAGGGTCATCCCAAGAATATGATTTTGCATCATAAATGAATTTCTTTTTCTATTATTTTGTTAGTCACTAAACATAATTTACAATATTATCATACCACGGTATTTCCCATCCTTTTACAACATAAAGTTGTTCATCAAGAATATTTTCATTAATTTCTATTTTCAAATCAAATATTTCTTCTTGATCTAGCTTAGACAGATGCTCAGCAATTTGATTATCAGTATCTTTCCTATCGACTATTACAAAATCAAACTATTGCATAAGAAGTACCCATCTAATTAATCTTTGTTTAACATCCTTCTTTTGCGTCAAATATTTAATATATGAATGGTTAGTATGCACAACACATTTAGCTCTAATCAGATATGACCTAAACTTATCAAAAGCATACACAATGGCTAAAAATTCTCTTTAAGTTTTGGTATAATTAATCTGAGTATCATTAAGAGTCTTACTAGCATAGTACATGAATTTAAAAATCTTATCATATCTCTGCCCTAAAAAAGTTATAATTGCATAATCACTAGCATCACACATTAATTCAAAAGGTTTCTCCCAAACAGATGAAACAATTATAGGAGCAGTGACAATTATTCCTTTAAAGATTCAAAGGCTTTATGGAAATCTTGATTAAAGTCAAACTTTGTGTCTTTTTTCAAAAGTTGGCATAAAGGTATAGTAATTATTGAAAAGTCCTTAATATATCTGTTGTAAAATCCAACATGTCTTAGAAAGCTCCTCTTACAGTAGGAGGTGGAGGTAGGTTTGATATAACCTGTATTTTTGCAGGATCTACTCTCATGCCATTTTTTGGAATTTTATGCCCAAGCACAATTCCTCCTGCAACAATAAATTGACATTTTTCCTAGTTCAATAGGAGATTAATCTTCTCACAACATTCCAAAACTTTTTCTAATTAATTTTTATATATTTCAAATGAAGTTACCAATACAAATAAATCATCCATAAAGACTTCAATCCCTTTTTCAATCAAATCATTAAAAATATACATCATAAATGTTGCAAGTGCATTACATAATCCAAATGACATTCGCTGAAAAGAAAAAGTCTCATAAGGACTAGAAAATATTATTTTCTCTTGATCCTTTAGAACAATAGGTATTTGATGATAACAGGTGTACCCATCCAGAAAATAAAAATATTTATGCCCATCCAATCCATCCAACATCTAGTATAAAAGGGGTAAAGGAAAATGAGCCTTTCTAGTGACAAAATTTAATTTTTTATAATCTGTGCAGATTCGCTAAGTAATGACTTGTCTTGTTGATATTAATTTTTGATGCTCATTTGTCATTATAGTCACAACTCCTTTATTTGTAACACAGTGAATTGAACTTACCAAAGCAGTGTCTGAAATAGGATCTATTATTCCAACATCTAACTATTTTAAAATCTCTTTCTTCACAACTTCTTTCATCATAGGATTTAATTATCTTTGAGGATCAACTCTTGTTTAATGTTCATCTTCCAATAAGATCCTATGCATACAAATTGAAGGACTGATTCCTTTAATATCAGCTAATGTCCATCCAAAGGCTTTCTCATATCTTTTTAAAGCTTTCAACAACTATTGTTCTTGCATATCAGTTAATTTTGAGGATATTATAACAGATAATGTAGATAAATCTCCTAAGAATGCATACTTCAAATGTTTAGAAAGTGTTTTTAGTTTGAGTTCAAGAGGTTTCTCAATATATGAAATCAAATTCTTGTTACCTTTTGTAGGATCTAACATTTAAAATTTTTCATGAACATAATTCAAATCCTCTTTACTCACTTCCATAGATTCATCGTGAATTTTATCCTCATCTTGATATTCCGTATATTCCTTTTTGAATTCTAGTTCAAAAGACTTCTTAAAATATTCATGGTTTAAATATTTGTTAATATCCATTCCGAAGCATTCAATCTCTTGCTCTTTTGTAGAGTATATCATGAATTTTGCAATATTAAATGTAACCTCTTGATCACTGATACACCTAAAATATATAGTATTTTTTGACACTTTTTTATACCTATTTTGAGATATTACGCTTTAATGGAAGGTATTTTTGGGTTTTTCTTGCAGATATAGGTAAAAAGGGTGAAAAATGGTTAAAGGAGTGAAAAAGGATCAAATTTGGAGCAAAAAGGTGACAAATGTGCAAAAGAGTTTTGGTACCTAAGCGCCAGATCCGGTGATTAAGCATCGGTTAAACATAGATGACCGTGCCTAAGCACCAGAGGCCTCGCGCTTAAGCGCTAGTGGCAGTTATTCGAGGAGTAAATTCAATTTCTACAAATTTTGAAGAGGTTTTTGAGGCACCCATTAGCTTAATAGGTGTTTATAACCGCTATGGACGAAAATTATCACAAAAGGATGCATCTCTTGGGGAAATACATAAAATCTAGGCATATTTTGAAGAGAAAACAAGGAACCTTTTGGAAAATTATGAAAGAAAGAAGATTCAAAGTTATCATTTGGGGAGTTAGTTCGGAGAGATTTTAAGGCACCACTTTTACTTTTATTTTATCCTATTTGTTATTTTATTTTGAGTGATTGTAAAGAGAAGAGAATCAAAGGCACTTCAAAAGTTTGGTGGAGGACTTGAGATAAGTTTTTATCTTTTTGTTTTGAGACTACTTTTGGTTTTAAATGTATTGTTGGTTTGACAATGATTTCTACTTTTAAACTAAAGTATGGTTTTGTTTTCTCCATACAATATTGTTGGTTTGACAATAATTTCTTCTTTTAAACTAAAGTGTGGTTTTATTTTCTCCATAAATATTGGTTTGACAATGATTTCTACTTTTAAACTAAAGTGTGATTTTATTTTCTCCATGGATTATGAGATTTGACAATGATTTCTACTTTTAAACTAAAGTGTGGTTTTGTTTTCTCCATGGATTCTGAGTTGTTTGACAATGATTACTTCTTTTAAACTAAAGTGTGGTTTTATTTTATCATTGAATTCTGATTAGTTTTCTTAATGTTTCTTCTTAAAATGATAAGTAATTAAGTTTTAGACGGAAGTTGTAGAAAGTATTGATCTTCAGTGATGGAAGAAGTTGTGATGATTTAAATCAATGCACTTCATTTACTTCTTGATTTGGCTTATCCAGTTGTTAAAATTTTTTGCGAGAACATGTAAGAATTGGGCTGGTATTGTCTCAGTCAACAATTAGAAAGAATCACATGAGATTGTATGAATGAGAATGTAGTTCATATGATTGCGTGCAATTAAATAGGGAAATATTCATTGAAGGGTGTAGAGTTAGAGGACTTTAAAGTGAAAGGTTAATGCCCCCAATTTGGTTTATTATTTTAGGTTCTGATACGAGATGTTAGCCCCCAGATGGAGGGAATTGAGGGAACTCTAGAGTGAGAGCTAGTATCTTTCCTACCGAGCTGGTCTTCAGAACTATTTAAACTTTAAATTAGCCAATGTTCTTTCTAGCATCTCTAGTAAGGGTAACACATATTATTGCTCCTATTTGACACAACACAATTTGCATACTTCCATAATAGATTTCATATACTTATTACTGATTCATAACAAGAAGAAAGATATTTTCATATTTAGTGCTTTTCTTCTACAAAAACTCTAGTTATATTTTTAAATTGTTATTGTTCTATCAAAATATTGAAAGTACCTAAAATATTTAAATTTTCATTACTGCAAAAAACATCTTTATTTTAGATAATTATCTTTTTATTAAAAATATAAAGTTTGTTGTCCAATAGTGCATATTGCGTATTCTCCATGTGGGTTCGATATTCAGGTTTTAATCAAAAAGTCCTATATTACTTGATAACGATACGTGTACTTGTGTAGTATCCCAATATATATAAATTAAAAGTTAAATTCTTATTTTTCTTTAGAATCAAGTTTTTGGAAATATAAGCGAAATATAATCTAAGTTATTATTTTACTGTGCATATTTGCAGTATCCAGGGATCAAGTTTTTGACATCGTTGCTGAGGAGAAATTGATTTTAAAAGCAAATTTCTATTTTTAGAAATTATTTTTTAAACTTTATGTTATCTTATTTTAGGTTATTTTGTTTTGTTTATTTTAGTTTATTTTATTATATGTTAGTGTATGCGTAGTATAGGTTCTGAAGAACTAGTGCCCTATGTTCCTAAGCGCCAGAGGCCCTACACTTAAAGCATCGGTTAAACAGAGAATGTCGCGCCTAAGACCCAGAGGCCCAGCGCTTAAGCGCCAGTGGTAGTTATTTGACGAGTAAATTTGATTTTTGTGAATTTTGAAGAAGTTTTTGAGGCACCCACTGGCTTAATAGGTGATTATAACCACCATGGACGAAAATTATCATGAAAAGATGCATCTTTTGGGGAAACACATCGAATCTAGACATTTTTTTAAGAGAAATCAAGGTACCTTTTGGAAAATTATAAATAAAAGAAGATTAGGACATTGAAAGAGGTCCTGAAAGTATTGAAAAGTTTTGAAAGTTCTCATTTGGGGAGTTAGTTTGGAGAGATTTTCAGGCACCACTTTTACTTTTATTTTACCCTTTTTGTTATTTTATTTTTAGTGATTGTAAAGAGAAGAGAATCAAAGGAACTTCAAGACTTTGGTGGAGGACTTGAGATAAGTTTTTATCCTTTTATTTTGAGACTATATTTGGTTTTAATTGAGACTTGTTGTTAGTTTGACAATGATTTCTTCTATTAAACTAAAGCGTGGTTTTGTTTTCTCCATTGAATGTGAGTAGTTTTATTTATCTTTCTTCTTAAAATGATAAGTAATTAAGTTTTGGATGGAAGTTGTGGAAAGTATGGAAGAAGTTGTGATGATTTAAATCCATGCACTTCATTTACTTCTTGATTTGGCCAATCCAGATGTTAAGAAATTATTGTGAGAACATGTAATAACCGGGCTGGTATTATCTTAGTCAACAATTGGAAAAAATCATATGAGGTTGTATGAATGAGAATGTAGTTCATATGATTGAGTGCAAATAAATAGGGAAATATTCATTGAAGGGTGTAGAGTTAGAGGACTTTAAAGTGACAGGTTAAAGCCCCCAACTTAGTTAATGTTTTAGGCTTTGATACAAGATGTTAGCCCCAAGGTGGAGGAAATCGAGGGAACTCTAGAGTGAGAGCTAGCATCTTCCTTGCCTAGCCGGTCTTCAGAATTATTCAAACTTTAAATTAGCCAATGATCTTTATAGCATCTCTACTAAGGGCAAAGAATATTCTTGCTCCTATTTGGCTAAACACAGTTTGCATACTTCCACAAAAGAATTCATATACTTATTACTGATTCATAATAAGAAGAAAGATATTTTCATATTTAGTGTTTTTCTTCTACAAAAACTCTAGTTATCTTTTTAAATTGTTATTGTTCTATCAAAATATTGAAAATAACAAAAATATTTAAATTTTCATTACTGCAAAAATCATCTTTAGTTTAGATAATTATGTTTTTATTAAAAATAGAAAGTTTTCTTTTCAATAGTGCATATTACGTATTCTCCCTGTGGGTTCGATATTCAGGTCTTAATCAAAAAGTCATATATTACTTGATAACGATATGTATACTTCCGTAGTATCCCAATATATATAAATTAAAAGTTAAATTCTTCTTTTTCTTCAGGATCAAGTTTTTAGAAATATAAGTGAAATATAATCTGAATTATTGTTGTACTGTTCATATTAGCAGTTTTTAGGGATCAATCACTAACTGTCATAATTAGTTCTCCTTTGTGCACATCTATCAAAGCTCTTCTAGTGGCTAGGAATGGTCTTCCTAAAATGACAGGAATTTCTTTATCTTCCTCCATATTTAATACAATAAAGTCCATAGGAAAGATAAATTTATCCACTTTTACCAAAACATCATCTATAACTCTTTTAGGATAGGTTATCGAACTATCAACTAACTAAAGAGTTACAGTTGTAGGTGAAATATCTCCTAAGCCTAATCTTTTGAAAGTTGATAACGACATAAGATTAATGCTGACCTTTAAATCACATAAAGCTTTTCCATAAAATGGTTTGCCAATAGCACAAGGAATCATAAAGCTTCCAAGATCTTTACGTTTTTCAGGAAGTTTTTTTTTGAATTATATCGCCACACTCTTCGCTGAGTGCAACAATCTCATTATCTACAAACTTCCTTTTTTTATTACAAATATCCTTCATGAACTTCATATAGCTTAACATTTGTTCCAAAGCTTCAACAAATGGAATGCTTATCGTTAATTTCCTCAAAATTTTCAAAAATTTTGAAAATTGATTATCTCTGTGTTTCTGCTTCAATCTTTGAGGAAATGGAAGTGGTGGTCTTTCTAGAGTGATTTTCATTGGTTTAATAGGACTTTTAGTTTCAAAATGAAAGTCTTCAAGAGATTTTGCCTTTTTCACCTCATCTTTTTCAACTTCAACTTCTTGTTGAATGTTATTTCTAATTCTTTTCCAATTCCTAGTTGAATAGCTTTAATTTGCCTTTTTTTTCTAATCTTTAGGATTTAATTCAACATTACTAAGCAATGTTTCTGATTGCAGCTCCTTGACTTTGTAATCGACTACCCATTTGCAATATCAATTCTTCCATTGATAGTTTTTTCTCCTTAATCTGCAAATTATTAAATCCTGGGAGGCAATGAGGTATATAAGCTTGATTCCCTCGATTATTGGAGTTTCCTAATGGGTTAGCAGTATTATTTCCCCATTACAGATTTGCACCATTATTATTATTGTTACTTCAACTCAAGTTTGGATGACTCTTCCATCCAAGGTAATAATAACTGGTATAAAGGTTATTAGAAAAATTATTTATTGCATTTAAAGTCTCATAAGAAGATTGAGATTCTATCATTTGCCTCAATGAGTTTTCCTCAAGCACAGATGTTGTTTGAGAATAATTCATTCCATATTGATCTATCTTCTTTGATTTAATAACTATTTGGGCAGCTAACATAGATACTGGATCAGAATCATGAATACTAGCTACTCTTTTTGGATTTAGCCTTCCAGAGGGCCACTGAAAAATATTAGTAGCCATCTCTTCAATTAATGGATATGTTTCATCGATTGGTTTTGACATTAACAATCCACCACCAGCAGTATCAATTATCGATCTGAGAGATCCAACCAACCCTTTATAAAAAGTTTGAATTATTAACCAATCTGGCAAAGAAATGTGTGGACACTTTCTAAGGAGATCTTTAAATCTTTCCAAGGCGTCTTGAATTGATTCCCATTCAAACTGATAAAGAAGATGTGATATCATTTCTAAGCTTAGCAGTTTTTAAAGGTGGGAAATATTTAGATAAGAATTTTTTTGATAAATCTCCTCATGTTCTGATAGATTCAGGTGCTAATGAGTTACACTATTTAAATGTAGCACACAATTCTAGAAAACTAGAAAGGTGTAAATTAGGATCTTCACTTAGTGTTCTTCTAAACTGATTATTTTGTATATTTGGATAATAACAGGTTTAAGCTTAAATGAATTGGCAGCTACAACAGGGTTTTGTATACTAAAATGAATTTCATCTGCTGAGGATTAGCATAATCTCTTAAAAGCCTCTAATGATGTTCATATTCATTTCCAGCATTGTTTAAATTGCAAACCATTTTGCTAAAATGATCTTTCTCTTTTTGTTGTTTTCAAAATTTTCAAACAGTTCTCCCTAATTCAAAATCGTAAGGTACTAAATTTTTCAGATCTTACACTGCTCATAAAGAAAATAAAGCAAGTAATTAAAAACAAACAAACACACTTAAATAAGAAAATGTTCAAACTAAACAACAAACACACTTATATATATATATATATACATATATATATATATATATTTAAAATAAAATAAAATACTTACTAATACTTTCCGTTACTTCCCCTACAATGGTGCCAAAAACTTGATGGCGGGTAGATTTAGTGTGTAAATTTTACAAATATTTTTCAATATTACAAAATTTTACATGATAGATATATAATTAATATGTAATATAATCCCAACAAAAATATCTTTTATCAAAATAGTTTATCTTTTAAAACTCTTTTTAAACTGCCAAATTACCATTAAAATCAATGCAAATATATGTATCAGTCAAGTAATAAAGGGCTCTAATATAGTCCTAGATATCAATCCCACAGGGAAGTTGAAAAATCCTTTAAGTAAGTTTTTGAAATTATTATATAATTTAAAAATACAAAAAGAAAAGTAAAGTGCAATGTTTGAATATTAAGTACTAAGGTAAATGCTATATAAAATGCAGTTGAAAAACAAATTTAACTAACTAAGAACTAACTTTCAAAAATAAAATTATGAAAACTAAACAAAGTTTTTTGTTGATGGAAGATTCAAGTTTAAGAAATCATCCTTCCCCTTTAAAATGAGTATATGGATTTTGAAGAAATTAAAATCATTTAAAAATACATATAAAAACAATTTTGTGTCAAATTAGAGCACTCTTATTCTTTACCCTCTTCCAAGTGTTATAAAGAACATTGATTAATACCGAGTTTGGTCCTTAATTTCATGGTTAGGCTTGGAGGATACCATCTGCCACTATAGAGCTCCCACTACTCCCTTACCTAAGGGCTAACAATCTCATATCAGTTTCCAATCAATTGGACCAAATTGGGGATTTTAATTTGTCACCTTAAAATCTCCAATTCTGCATCCAACAAAGTATATTTTTCTATTTATTTGCACGCAATCCCTGGGATGACATACTCTCCCATGAAATCAAATGTGATTCTCCCAATGTTGTAGAAAACATATCACTTTTGTGAACATATGTCTCTTAATAAGATTTAACATTTCAATTGACCAAATAAAAAAGTAAATGAAGATCGGAGTTCAAATAATCACAAATTATTAAAATTTAAAATTGTAGAAAACAAAATCAATTCTTCACAAAATGATATCTTAAAGTAAGGAGAAGGATAAAGAAGACTACTAAAAATTCATGAGAAGGATATGACAAAACATGGATTTCATATATAAAAACAAGTTCAAAGAAATAAAACTACAACTTATCTCACAATCCTTCCCAAGCCATTTCCTAGAAGTTCTCTCTAAACCTTTCTCTCTTTGCAATCACACTAAATTCTCTCTTAGAAGTGTAATGAAGAAGAAATCTCTCACCTTCCAACTCTTCTTACAAACCTAGAAGAAAATCTTCTCTTCTCTCCTCTTGCCTCTCACGCCAACTTTCTCTCTCCCTCCATTTTTTTGTCTCCCTTTTTACAAATGAAAAGTCCCTCTCTTTTAGTTTGGGCTGCCTCCTTTGAAAAAGAATTTAAAATTCCATCCAAAAATAAACTCTTTTGAATTCAAAATATGGGTCATTTGATCCAAGAGACATATCCCTTCATAAAAGAACCTTCCAAATTGTCTAGAAGCATTGAATTACTCCAATAGGTGTGTAGAACAAGTATCCCTTAGAAAATTCAAGCAAAATTTGTCTTGAACAACCTTAATTTGCTTAAAGTCATCTATGATGCATCATGTGCCAATCTAGCGCATCATGCACTAGTTCTCTATCAAACGGCACATCGTGAGCCGATTTAGCGCATCATGCGCCAAAATCCCAAAATTCATTGTTTTAGCTCAAAATTTTGTCCTTTTTGCCATTTTTGCTCCAAATGCCTAAAAATAATATACCTACAACATAAACATGAAAATACCTTTCTTTAAAGTGCAATATAACAAAAAATAAGCATAAAATATGTAATTAAAATAATATATTATTTTGGTGTATCAGTACTCTTTTCTTGGGATTTGATAGCTGCAACCAACTGATTTGATGTGGTGGATATTTTAGATGTATGGATTAGATTGAGATAGAAAGTACGGGGACTCAAATCAAACTGAAAGAATAGAAAACATGCACCAACCCAAATAAGTTGTGTTTGTAAAATGAAACAAAATTCTTGCTTTGAGCTAAAAATTTTGTCAGTGCAAAAAATTTGTGAATATATAATGGAAAATTCATGGAAATAATCCTTGAACCGATCCTAGAATTATATAATTATATAAGGAATTAGAATCCTCACAGCTACCCTGGAATGTTGTAATTGTAAAAAGTAATTAGAATCCTCGCACTGACTCTAGAATGTTGTGATTGTAGAAGAAATTGGAATCCTCTTGCTGACCTTGAAATGTTGTGATTGTAGAAGGAATAGGAATCCTTGAACTTACCCTATAAATTTTGTGATTGTAGAAGAAATCAAAGATCCTCACACTGGCCCTAGAATATTGTAAATGTAGAAGGAATCATAATCATTCCACTGACCTTAGGATGCTGTGTTTTTAGAAAGAATTAGAATCCTCTCGCCAACCCTGAAATGTTATAACAGTAGATAATTTGTAGAAAGATTATGAGAATATATGTGGAATTTTAGAGGTTATATGATCTATAAGAATAATGAGAATTGTGAGATTTGTGGAAATTATGGGATTTGCAACAGGATTATTTTATCATTTTTGTTCATCTCATTCCCTTGTCTCTTCTTATCTTTTATTAGTATCAATTTTGTTGGGCTATCTAGTTTTATTTATTTATTTCCTTTATTGTTTGTCTTTATAATTATTATTTCTTGTTTATATTATTCTTTATTCATTTAAAGGCTTTAGAAAAGTCCAATGACTCAAAATCAATTGTATAAAACAGTGATTTCAAAACATACTCATTTCATTGAAATATCGAAGATAAAATAATCTCTTTTTGATTTTTTTTAAATTGTGATACAATAACACATAAGCCAAAATTATCACTTTGTTTGTACATAAGAGATCAAAACGTAATAGTGGTCTTTGTCTGTTGACTGCAACCCTTGTGTTCATTTCTTTGAGCCTGCTTGGTTATCTAAGACTGTAGGGAGACTATCCTCACCTTCAAAGCCATTCTTCAGAATGAAAGTTATTTTGACACATCTAAATTTTAATCTGGTCAATATCTGGATGGTGCCTTTCTATCATCCATCTTTTGAAAAGTGATGGATACTCTTCTCTATTTCACCGCTGAAATACATTGTTTTGCCAAATCTACTGCATTCCTCTTTAGTATCAAAACTAGTCCAACTGGTAGAGGGATCTCTAATGGGCCTCATAATTCGCCAAGGCCAATGATCCATAGTTATTTTTTGAACATGATATAGCATTCACTAATGAAGGAGACTGTGGACAATAGCCTCAAGAAATTACGTTGGTCCGTATGGGGTGGAATGCAGTCCCCCTCCTTGTAGATGTTTATTATACAACTATTTGGTACACAATCTACTGGTATGATGTCTCAAGAATCCATTCTCTTTGAATAATGATTTCATTTGACTGAAGAAAAATTGGGAACTTGAAAGTTACAATGTCCAATGATGGGAATTATACTTCAATGGAGCTTCATCGGCTCGTCAAGGAGAAGGGCAGACAAACTATTATACCTGGACAGGCAGGAGTTGGATTGATTTTCATCACTCTAAATAGAGCAATGATGTTTTTTTCTTATCACTTAAGTGAACCATGTAAAATAAACGAAGCTGAATATGAAACACTCATAACCGACTTAAAGTTGACAACATTAGTGGAAATCAAAAGTATTGACATCTACGGAGACTCTAAATTGATTATAAACCAAATGAATTTAAAGCACAAGACATTTAAACCACAACTTGGGAAAATTTTTTGTTATACTATAAAATTATTTGAACAAATTCCAATCGTAACTTTTTTCCTTATTCCGAGCTGTAACAACTCTTTAGCAAATGCTTTAGCCAAACTTGCAGAAGACTTTGCTTGTTCGGAAAAGGACGATATTCTAAATTTTCTTATACTCTGAAATTAATTGAAGAAATTTCATTAGTAATGTTTTCCCTAGTTTTGAGATGAGAAAACTCTATAGTAGACGCTTTAGCCAAACATGCAAAAGGTTTTGCTTGTCCGGAAGAGGACGATATTCCAATTCTCATAAAAGGATTACAGGTTGTCTCTTAAATCAACATCGATAATCTCTAATGAATTGATGAGGACACAACAGTGATAGACGTTGACAAAGAATAAGTTGATTGGCGACAACCAATTATTGAATATCTACAAACCAAAAAATTACCAGAAAATATTTCTATTGCAACTCAAATTAAAGAGTTAGCATTGTCGTATGCTCTGGTGTATAACGTTCCATACCGATGATCTTTTGATCAGAAGTGGTTAAGATGTTTAAACCAATATGAGGCTCAAAACATCATTAAAGAAGTTCACTCAGATATTTGTGGAGTACAATAGTAAGGACTAAAAATGAAGATGAAAATAAAAAGAACGGGATATTATTGGTCGATGAAGATTGTCGGCTGCCTTGAAAATGCAAAAAAAAAATGCCATCAATGTCAAGCGGATAGGGCTTACATCAACCTACAAATCCACTACATCTAACAATCACATTTTACCCATTTGAATGTTGGGGCACATATATATTAAACCTTATAGACCCTTCATAATCTAAAAGTCATCAGTTCATTCAAGTTGCTACATATTACTTCTCCAAATGCGCAGAAGCAGTGATACTCAGGGAAGTCAAAGCAGATCAAGTCCTCTACTTCTTCAAAACAAAAATTGGTTATAGATTTGGAGTACCTCGAAAAGTCATCTCAGATAATGGAATTGCCTTTAAAAAAACAAAAATAAATAAATTCATCTAAAGACACGGGATTTATTGGAGGTATATAACAATTTATTACCCAAAGACTAATGGTTTAACTAAAGCTTTCAATAAAATTTTGAAAAAGACATTAACTAACAGTCCAAGAAAGTGGCATGAATGGTTAGCAGGAGCATTATGGGCTTATCGTACCACATACCACACAACGGCATGGCCAAAACCATTTGCTCTTTAGTTTGGGTCTAAGGTCATGCTTCCACCCTAGGTATAACTCCCTTCTCTCGAGATTTCATTGGCAAAGAAAATAATAGAAGAAGAAAATGCAAAGTCACGACTCAAGGAACTCAAAAGTTTATATGGTAAGTGCTTACAGGCTTAGCAAAATCTAGAGTTATGCCTGGCAAAAATGATACCGACCCACGATAAATTGGTTCATCCGAGAACATTTCAAATTGGAGATTTTGTTTTGGTACTCCGAAGAACTATCCTCGCTCACCGAAAAATAATTGGGAAATTCCAAACAATATTGAAGGGTTCATATGTTATTGAAATGACATATTCATGAGTATCTTACCAGCTAGTCGATTGCCAAGGAGAAGGAATCATACCCCCAATAAATCAATGGAATTTGAAAAAATATTACGCTAACTAAAAATGACTTGTTTTGTAAACTAGGGAACAAACGTCCAAAAAAAAAACTGACATCAATTAAAATAAACAAAACTTCATGAAATTGCAAAAAAAGTAGTTTCTCGATCCTTACACAAACTAGACGATAAACATGACCAAAGTGTAATTCCCTTTGGGTGGCTTAATTTCAATAAGATTTAAAAATTCAAAACAACCCAATCCATTTTGTATGATTTTGACACATTCCTTTTCCATTATTGGATGTAAGACCTTCCTGAAATGAAGTCAAAGCTTTCCTTTAGCATTTTCTTTTGGACTAGGATATAAATCTCTTATAATTCTTACCTAGAACTATCTAATCGACATCTTTGAGCAGTGGTATAAGACCTCCTTCAATGGAATATGACATCCACTCTTTTTCTTGATGTCGGATATAAGACCTTCCTGACATAGAGTATGGCTTTCTCTTAGCTTTTCCTCTCGAGACAAGATATAAGTTGTGGACACGACTTTTGTTGAGGTCTAGACTATTTTCTTTGGAAGCCTAGGATCTAGCCATAAGACTTTCCTGTTGAATATCATAAACGACTAGTAATGGAACCAACATGGGGGAGCTCAAGAGGAGTCCTCATAGATCTATCTAGCCTTATTGTTAGCACAGGGTGGTGTGGTATTTTCCAGTCTTGCATGCACACACACCTGAACACCTCACTTTCTTTCATGACTTCAAATCATAAACCAAAAATGTATAACCTGATTTCCCACTCTTTTGGAAACTCATGTGGGTGGTCCCCAAAACCCTTAGCCTTTGGCTAGGATTGCTAGGACCAACACATGAAGGGTCTAAAATAAAGATAACCTTGGTCTCATGGCACCATAAGAGTAATTTTGTGATTATTCTTCTCATTAAACACTAATTCCACCCAAATTTGCAAATTTCGCCCTTTAGCCCCAAACTTTTCAAAAATTACCAAAATGCCATTGAAAACTTTATTTTCCCAAAGTTCCCCAAATTATCAATTTCTCCTCAAACATCATCTCAGCCCATTTCAAACTACCAAAATTGCCTAAAACACCACAAAATTCTCAAAATTTGCAATATATCCCTAAACTTGCAAAAATTACCAAAATACCCTTCTTGTAAAAAAAACATTCCCAAAACCTCCCAAACCATTATAAACCTCTTTTAAATCATTCCTAATCACTCATTGGGCCTAATTTGATCAAATTGACCAAAGTTGACCAAAAGCCCAATTTTACCCCTAAAGGCCCAAATTCTTCAAATTCATCCCAATTTCCACCAAATTGATTCCAAACTTCCCCAATTTCAAATCTAAATCAAATTTCATAATGTCCCAACTATATTAAACCCTAAATTCTAGCACAATTGAACTCAACTTCAACTCTAAATGCCAAGTCCAAATCAAATGCCCCAAATTAACCTTATGTAAAATTCCATCAAATTGAACTCCCTAACTTATCCAATTTCCCCAATTTTGGATCCTAAACTCTTAATGAAATCACCATAGACTAATTTGAGCCCTCAATTAGCTTTAATCGGAACTCAAACCTAGCCTAAATCGAATCCAAACTAAAATTCCCAATTTTGCCCAAAAATCCAAAGCTCACAATACTGAACATCATGATACCCAACCCAATTGATGTCCAAATGACTCACGACAGTATTCTACATCAAATTAAGCCTTCAATTGGTTTCATTCCAAGCTCAAGTCAAGCCAAAATCCAACTTTTAGCACAAAACCTAGTTTTGATCCTAAATCCTAAATTAACCTAAGCCTTCTATATTTAACCCATGCTTGATTCTTTCTTGCCATGGTTAACCTCCTAAGATGCTGATCAAATCACCTAAGATTTTGACTAAGTGCCATGGATAAAGGGTCCCCAAATTTAAGGAGCTCTTTACCCTAAATCATCCCATGGAATCAACCATCAAACTTTAGGTCTAATCACCATTAAACCTTTCTCTGGGTTCCTTGTACCACCTAGCTACCAAACTAGCCTTGATTAGCTGGCCAAGTCATCGGAAAACCCAAAACTGAGAAGCCTCCTACTCTGATCTAGTGTGTCAACCTCTCATTGGTCATTTCCACCAAATTTCCTCCACCTAATCTTCACTTTGGCCACAATGGCTTGCCCTATTGGTAGCCATAGCTTGGTTTATAAATAAGACCCTTCTCATAGCCAAATGGGAAGAAGTGCTAATTCCATGGGGAGAGTCTATCAAATTATCACCAGAGCTTCTCTTAAGCCTCTTGAGTTCAACCCCATTGTCCTCAGTCAACCATAGCAACTATCCTGTTTAAATTTTGAGCTCAAAATCTAGATCAATCTTCTATCATTCCATAAAGAACCATGATACCTCAAATTAAACTGCTTCTAAGCTTCACTTGAACATAAGGAGAAGTTCCCCATTGAAGGCCCCATCCTTTGAGGACTCTATACTAGACCTAGACCAAAGTCGCACCACCATTCGATCAAATATTTTATAGCTCATACCCCTGTTCAAACTAACACTTGGATGAGATTCACTAGCTTAAAATGAAGCTTTAGAACACACCTATTCTAGGCCTCACCTCTTGATCAAATGTAAAATCCAAAATCCTTAATTTTAGGCTTAATTTCATCAATTGTGAAGTGAACTTGATTTTCATATGCTTTTAACCATATGGATGTGTTCATCTCAGTTAGATGAAGCAATAAGAACAAACCCAATTTGATATGGTTAAATATCAAGCAATATCAAAGAGTTTAGTGCGAACGACTCTCGGTTTATGTTAGATGGGGATGTTGAACGGATGTCGTTCATTCACACGTGTATTGATCCAATAGTGAAGGACGAGTAGGACGAGAGATCTATTCATAAAGCGCAGAACATGTGGCAACCGACATGGATAGTGGAATCGAATCAAAGTGCATCACATGGGCATTTAGAATTGCCAAGGATGAAGAGGCCACCATGTGGATAAGTAGAAAATTAGGTTATTTTTATTTAAATTATTTCATAAACTTTAAAAAATCATAACTTGGTGTAGAAAAAATCATCAAACTTTAATATAACTACCTTGTAGCTTAGTGAACAAAGTAGAAAATTATGAACTAAAAATAAAAATTATTTGTCAATTATTTTACTTTTAAATAATTAAGTACTCCATAGCGTACAAGAACAACAACAACAAAGCCTTAATCCCACTACGTGAAGTCAGCTACATGAATCCTTTTTCTCCATTGCAACCTATTTAGTGTCATATTTTAATTTAATTCTAATAAATTAAGCTCATTTTTTATACAATAATCCCAAGTCTTCCTAGGTCCACCTCTGCCTTTCTTAACATAAGTCAAATCTAAAGAATCTACTCTCCTAAATCGATTGTCGACGCTTAATGTGACAAAACCATATAAGGGTACTTTCTCTAATTTTTTCCATCGCAGGAGCTACACCAACCCTATCACAAATATTATCATTTTGCATTTTGTGTCTAAGTGTAAAGCCAGTCATCCACCAAATCATTCTATTATCGGTAACACTTAACATAGTATTATGCTTCTCTTTTAAAGGCTAACATTCAACGCAATTGAGCATTATAGGTCTCATCCCCATCTTATAAAAATTTCCTTTCAATATAAGCGGTACTTTTCTATCACACAAAAAACCCGAAGCATTCCTCCACTTCAACCAACCAACTTGTAGTACTTTTCTATCACATAAAAGGCCCGAAGCATTCCTCCACTTCAACCAACCAACTTGAATTCTCTACTGTATCACACAAAAGGCCCGAAGCATTCCTCCACTTCAACCAACCAACTTGAATTTTACTATTAACATCTCCCATCTATATCACCATCGCTTTGAACAACATACCCAAGATATCTAAATCATTCACAACTTTTATATCTATATCGCCATCACTTTGAACAACAAACCTAAGATATATAAATTGTTCACAACTTTTAATAATTTGATCACCCAATGTTACACTTATGTCACTATAGCTTGTTCTAAATTACATTCCATGTATTCTGTTTTAGTTATACTCAAATGAAGGCCTTTAGACTCCAATGTAGACCGCCAAAATTCAAGCTTTTCCTGGGCTTTTTGTCTCGTCTTATCCACGAGAAGCATATCATCAGCAAAAAGCATACACCAAGGTACATCCTCTTGTAAGTGTCTAGTAAAACCATTCATAACTAAAGCCAAAAAGATATGGGCTTAAATCCGATCCTTGATGTAATCCATCATAAATAGTAAATATTTGGTTAATCCTCATTCAGTTCAAACACAAGTAACAACTCTAGTATACATATCTTTAATGACTTGAATATGAGTCATATCAACACCTTTCTTCACAAGAACTCTTCAAAAGATATCTCTTGGAACTTTATCGTAAATTTTTATAAATCAATAAAAATCAAATGTAGATTCTCTTTATTATATCTGAACTTCTCCATTAAACTTCTCAATAAATATATAGCTTTCATAGTAGATCTACCGAGCATAAATCCAAATTGGTTATGAGAAATCTCTGTAATGCATCTTAATCTATGTTCAATTACCCTCTCCCATAACTTTAAAGTATGACGCATCAAATTAATTCCTCCATAATTTTCACACTCTTGTGCATGCCCTTTAATGTTTTCCTCCACTCCTTAGGCCTATTTTAGGCTCTTAAAATAATATTAAATAGTTTAGTAAGCCAAGAAACTCCCAAGTCTCCAAACCATCTCCATACTTCAATTGGCATATCATCAGGTACTATATACTTTCCACCCTAGGTATTCTTTAAGGCCTGCTCAACCTCTTTTTTACTAATACAACGGTAAAAATGAAAAATTTTATCATTATTAATGATATTAAAATCACTAAGGTTGATTGTATTTTCAAAAAATTCATTAAAAAATTTATCAAAATAACTCACCCACCTATGTTGAATATCTTTTTCTAAGAAAAGCATTTTTTTTATTTTCATCTTTAGTACACTTTAGTTGAGTTAAATCTTTAATTTTCTTTTCTCTTTTTTTGGATAGTTTATACTTATATTTTTCACCTTATTTAGTATCTAATCTATTATAAAGATCATTAAAAATAGGATTTTTAGTGTCACATATTGTTTTTTTAGGCTCCCTGTAGGCCGTTTGACATTTTCGCAGTTCTCTAAGAGTTTACATTTAACCCAATTTTTATAATATAACTTCTTATGTTCTATCTTTTTTGCACATTGTTATTCCACCACCAACTATTTTAATTCAAAGAAACTTTTTATTTTGATTATCTAAGTGCATCTTTTGCTACTTGTTTAATAGTGTTTGTTACTTTATCCCACATAACATTTGCTTCCTCGTGAACATCCCAAAATTTAAAATCTTGAATTTTACTCATAAAAATAATTTTATTTGTGTATTTTAGGTTTCCCCATCTAATTCTACTATGATATGTCCTAATATTCTTTATTTTACAACTCTTCATCTTAAAATCTAGAACTAATAAATGAAGTTGGGTGCTTAAATCCTCACTTGGATTGACTTTACAATCCTTACAATCTTGAAGATCTCATCTTCTCATAAGAAAATAATCAATTTGCATTTTATTAGATCTATTTTTAGAAGTAATAAGGCACTCATTACTTTTCTTGAATAAAGTATTATTAATAAAAAGATCAGGCACTAAATCAAAATATAAAATAGCTCTACCATCGACATTAGTCACTCCAAAATCGTAGCCACCATGAATATTTCTAAAATATTTGACCACTTTACCTACATGTCCATTTAAATCTCCTCCAATAAAAAATTCTTTCTTCAAGAGGTATCATTTGTATTAAGTTTTCTAAGACATTCATAATTTATCTTTGGACCTTATATCTGAACCTACTAGAGGAGCATAGACACTTATATTACTAAAAATTTTAGTATCAATGATAATCTTATGGTCTGTAATTCTATCTCCAACTATATTAATTTTTACAACATTATCTTTTATACGCTTATCTATAATTACACCTACTCCATTTCTAGTGTGTCTCTTCCCAGAATTCAAAAGTTTAAAACCTAAGTAATCAATCTCCTTAGCCTTTTATCCAACCCATTTTGTTTCTTGAATACATAAGATATTAATCTTTCTTTGAATCATGATATCATCTAATTCCATTAATTTACCATTAAGAGAACCTATATTTCAAGATCCTATCCTAATATTAATTTCATTAGTTTTGCGGACTAACTTCTTTACCCGCATCCGTCCGTCATGTTGGAACCCTTGCTTATTTGGTACTACACCCGGGCATCGGTGTAGCGTCCCTAAAAAACTTTTCACTGTATTCAAGCTATAAAGTGCGTCGCTTCTATGGGATGCCCAAGCACTTACACAAATATCAAAATGATTCTTGTCATGATTTATTTTTTGACAAGTTTAACTCTGGTTGTCGACTACCTAACACAACCCTCCACTTTTCACATTCGGGCTTGGGACAAACAATGGCAGTGTTAAGTACTTCATTGCATGTTTTAATTAAATTAAATTAAATATCAATTACCACGACTTGAAATTTGGAGGGTTTATTTTACATGTGGGTAGAAGTGTTCTCTATTTTTTCCAAAGTTAGAGAAATCTTCTAACCCTAAAGCCCAATTTTCAATGATAAGTTTCCCATTTTGCTTAAAATAATTATATAATTTAATATATGCTTTAGACATTGTAAGATCATTTAAAATAATTATGTGCATTATCTCAGTTAATTAAGTCATTAAAACAAATAAAAATTTAAATAAATAAAGTATAATTTAAAAAAAAACCTATAAAGATTTATTCTCATTGAAGATAATGAACATATTAAGCCTCTATGAAAATTTAAAACACATTTGAAATGTATTTCATATCCTAATCTATTTTTCAAGATAAATGGAATTTTTTGCACTAAAATAATTATAATAAATAAAATATAGTTAAAAAAATTATGAAAGTGATTTTGGGAGTTCCTAGTGATCACGGGCACCTAAGAAAAATAAAATTAATGTTAAAATAAATACTACATTTTGAGCTAATTTCTAATTTTAAAATAATTAAAAATAATTAAAAAGAATGAAAAATATATAAAAATTTACCAAAATGTTCCAAATTGTTCTCTAATCACTTGAGACACTTTAAAATAATTTTCCTTATTTTTTTATGTAGTTAAGTATTTTTAAATGCCAAAAATGTATTTTCCTTAATTTTTTACTAAAATAATGATAATAAATAAAATTAAAATCACAAAATAAAAAGTTGCTTCTCTGAGTTCTCTGAATTCAAAGAGATCAAGGAAAAAGACAAAAAGTAATTTTTGAAATTAAATTATATTTTTCTATTTAACTAATCACTAAAATCAATAAATAATTATAATAAAATAATATAATTCAAAAAATCATGATTTTTTTTTATTGTCCCTCCGACCTAGGTGAACATCCAATAATTTTACTAAGGAAAGAAACCTTACTTTGATTAATCAATTGAATTAACATTGAAAATCCTTATTTTTGAGCTAAAATAATTATTAAAATTTAAATAAAAATAAAAAAAATCTTGATTTCACCATTAATTCTTTAATTGGCCCATAAGTGGGGTACCACAAAAATTTCAAAGTCATTTGATGTGCAATATAATGAGTTATGAGGTGGAAAGCCCTTGGGCAAAACAAAAATTATAGGATTTTGATGCCCTAATTAAATTTTTAGCTAGTTTAAAGGGTAAATGGGTAATATTGACTATAATGAACTCTTTTGGGTGATTCAAACATGAAGGGTAATGAGGTAGAAACTAATTTTTCACTTCTCTACAATAAGGGTAAAAATTTAAATTTCATAAATTATTGAGATTTGGAAGTTAACTTAATTGGATGATCCTAAGGTAGTGGGCTTGAGCTAGGAAGATAATAACTTACTTAACTGACATCTTGATTATTGCAAGTTGACCTTGAAAACTTAACTTAAGTGACTTATTAATGAGCTAGGCTTGATATTTAAATTTTTGTAGTGAGGCTTCGAAAAGAGAAACTTAATTAATCATAAAAACATTTAAAACACTACAAGTCCCACTATAATTTTCAGTCCAAGATCCTCAATGACTTGTGTTTGTCCTCAAGGGCAGCCACCCACATAAATCTTAAATAAAATATCGAGAGTATGTTTGAGTACCCCGCTTATGAGATAATTAAAATATTAAGATTCATTGAGCAAAGGGTAAATTAATTCTCATAGAAATTTATCTTTGGATGATCAATTGAACAATATAACAATTCCAAATGAACTCGAAACAGTTCAAATGGTTCTAAAAGCTGTTTAGGGTTATGCATTCTTTTATGATCTTTTAAATATTTCTAAGGACAATTAAAGTTATTATTCTTTGTTCAATAAATTCATCCATTAAAACTTTTAGGGCCCACCAAGTTATGCATTGGGACCGAATAGTTCTACTAAATCAATAAAAATGCCCTACACTACATATCCTACATTAATTGAGCCATAGCTAAAGTAATTAAGTTTTCTCTATGGTATTTAAATCCTTGTGAGCAACTAGGGATATTTGTTTTTACCACATATGGATCATCAGGCTTTTGTAAGTCTAAGTTCTTGGTGGCTAGGGCAATGATGATAATGTTAATCTGTGTTAAAATGAGGGATATGAAGTGGGATTTAGAATAGTATATCTTACCTCAATGAACATAATAAGGATAGTGGAGAAGGACTGATGATAATATTCAATGAATCTTGGGGAGATGATTTCCCTCGACACTCTTAGGTTGCATGTAGTCCTAGCTTGATTAAAGTAATTAACCGGTGGACTACACTACTTTTCAAAGACTTTAGAAAGATAAAATTTATTTTGCATGATAAAGTAGATTCTATATGCATGATAAAAGTTCATGGTTAATCACTTGGAACGAGGTCAGATTGCCCTCCATAGATTATCGGGTCTGTAGCTCTTACTCGAGGTTGGGAAGCACAATGTCTAACTATAAGCCCACATCTTTACCAATGCCTTAAACTTAGTTCAGATCTTTCATATGTGACTATGGATTTTCCTTTTACTTGCTTTTTGTTTTACTTAAACTTGTTTTTTGACTTTTCTCGTACTGGATGCTCCTTTTTACCTTACTATAATTTATCTAAATTTCAGTAAAATATATGATGCTTTATGACGCCAACCATGCAGCGGTAGAAGAAGCCTAGGTACACAATTTAATTTTATGCATTTATAATTTTATTTATTTACCTTACAGTATTTTTTACTTGCATTTATTTACTTTACATGCACAACAAAACCAAAACTAAAACAAAAATTTCAAAATTAAGTTTACATTTTCAAAACAACAAACAACATAATACATTCTTTTGAATTTACGAAGTCCCTCGGATGAGGTAACCTATGGTTACGAATGAGATCTCCCCAGTTTAAATGAGCTTAATGACTCATTTAGACTAAGTAATTTCAAGAGAAAAAAATGGTATCGGAATGAGGGAAACGTGAGATCCTAACCAGTGTCGCTCTAATCAATTTTAGCCACCCCCCAAATAAATAGGAGTTTGAGGTAGCCCGTTTAGTATAACATAAATGCTCATTTTATCCTTAGGCCTTTGTGCAATTATGTCGTGCAACTTAAGCCCTAACTCGCTTTAAGTTCTGTGGTCATCATTTGTTATGACATAAATCCTCCTAACTTCCAGGCTATTTGTATGACTCTTTCATGCAAATGTTAGCCCTAAAAAAAAATTGACAGGATGAAATATATAATAACATTTCATCAAAATTGAAGCTAAACCATAGAATAGCTTCGGAATTCACCGAGGTTCTTCTCATGATCTGTGACATTCCCTAGTTTTCTCTCTTTTGATTCCAAAAATAACTAATCTCATTTGATATTTCCCATTTGATACTCCTTTGTTAAACTTTGTAGAACCTAAACTTTGAAATTCTTGAAGACAATCTTTTCTGATTTAAATTGAGAGTTTTTAGATGACCATAGTCATTTAAGATGTAATTAACTATTAGGGCTTGTCCTTATAGAAAAATTTAGAACCAAGCTTAAAATAAATCATACCTAATCTTTAATATTTTATAGGGGAAATTTATAAATCAACATAAGGGTTTCGTAGACCAAAATGGATGTCATAAATCTTTTATTTATTTAATTAAGCCTCATTAGCTAGTAATGTGTCTATACTTGGGATATGCATCGCTTGTGGTGTTGCGCTTGTTTATTTAAACTATGACATATATGGGATCAGTTTGGTCTCATAATTTCAAAACTAAATCATTATTTTTCAAAAAATTTATAAATAATAATTTAAAAATATATTTTCCCAAAAAGTGACTGACAATTATTTTGGTGACTCCGCTAGGGAATAGTTTATCTCTCCATTGTGATTAGAGAGTCTTGTTCTCATAAATCAGTAATGTATCCATGTCCCTCATGGTCCATATTACCCTTCTTTTGTTTACATGCTTTACCCCTTTCTTCCTTGGGCATGTAAAGTCAACTCTTTTGGATTTCAAGAGTGTCTGTTTAACCATCTTTAAATAGAGAGGTTCAGAAGTACTTTAGGACTTTTTTTATGTGATGTTGGACCACTAAAAGTGTGTTTGTGAACTGGTTTCACCTGGGCGATGTGAGTTGTGTAGTTGGTCCCAAATTGTGTTCTAAACTTTACCTTTTCTTCTGGTTCAATTTGCTATCCGCAAGTTGAGCTAATTCTATGTATTTCTTAACTATTATTTAGTTCTAAAAATTAAATTAAACCTTTAAACATTAAAAACTCCAACAAATAAAGAACTTACAAGAGATTCCTTAAACTTTGGAAAATGAAAACAAAATAAATCGTAAAAAAACCATTGAAAACAAAAAAAAATGAAAGTAAGAAAGATGTACCCAGTTCACAGAATGACTTTCGTTAATATTTAGTGCCTTCACTATATGTATGGAGTATCGATTGTTTCTAACTCAAAGAATTTTGTTTTTTGAAGTAGCTACAATGTCATCCCCAACATTGACCTTCTCCTACAAACCGAATGACTGAGAAACCCACAATCTGCTCGGCAAATTACCTTTCGTTGTCATGAAAGTTACTGCCCCAAAAGTTCAAGAACCATCCATTGGATTTAATTTAAACCGTTTTCAGATGAAGGTTGCTACTGCCCCAGCACTCATCAAGTCCGTTTTTTCTGTACCTGCCAGATCTGTTACTCGAGTGCCGAGGAGAGTTGTTTCACCTTCCTTCATTGGATTTACTATCATCCTGCCCACAAAATTCTCTTCCAAGGGAAAAGGGATTCAGGTTGAAGAGGATTCAATTGATGCATTTTCTACCCTACTGTCAGCATTCGAGATTGGTTTTAGTTTGAGAGCTATACCACTGACTAAGTCCCAAAAGGGGAATCGTGGCTGTAAGATTTAGAAGGCCGCTAGGGCCAAGACTGCATAATTAATTCAGGTCAAGAACATTCCTCAATAGGAGGAACTCGGAGTACTTGAGACCTTTCCTCTCTTTTGATGGAGGAGGTTTCACCCATTGGCATACACTACAAAAGATGAGAGCCTCCACCGAATTGCAGTAATTCTACCACCGCCTCATAGTTATGGTGAGGAGAGGGAGAAGCCCACTCTTATCAACCGAGCCTGTACCGTATTTGAGAGATTAGCTACCAAGGAGGGATGTTCTATGGCCAAGCTGCTTAAGCAGGTGGGGTGCACAATATCACCCTGGATGAAGAATGAGATTTTGCAGAAATTCAAGCCTATTTGTCAGCTACATAGATCAGTAAAAGTCTCACCAATTTGTATTCTATTCAGATTACATCTATGTAGCCATATCAACACCATTTTTGTTGTCACAGATGTTGTTGTCGCTGCTTCAAGATCAATGGGACATAGACCGGTCAAGTCACGATTAGGTTTGAGAGTACCATCTATCGTCGTTCATGAGGATTTCCCAAAGAAGGAGCATGGGAAGAGACCTCTTACTGTTGTACATGATTTGCACCAAAAGGAGCATACCTCTCTTCAATATACCAGTACATCCAACGAGACACTTCATCTAAAGGCATCAACTTGAAAGAGGAAGGTGTAGGTACCTAAGGTTGTTGCATCAGTGCATTCTGAAAAACCCATAGGGTGATGCAGATTTGCTGAAATATAGGTGTGTAAAATTTATAAATTTGACTCCACTTTACAACAGTGCCAAAAAATTGAAGTGGTATTTTATTAATAATAAGATTCATCACTTAATGATGGTATTCTACGTAGGTATACGTATCGTTATCAAGTAATATAAGACTATTTGTTTAAGTCCCAAATATCGTTCCCACGAGGAAGGTTTAAATTTGAAATGTTAACTTAACTAGGAAGTTTGTATAAACCAAATGAAATTACTGTCACTAATTTGGAATGTGTAAGATGCTAACAAAACTAAATTAATAACAACTAGCAAAACACAAATGAAGAGTTTAAAATATTAGCTAGTAAACTATGTTTAGGTGGTGAAGATTTCTTTTATGAAAAAGCATCTTTCCTACTATAATAAATTTTTGGTGAAATGAGATGAGATAAATTGTATAAATATGTATTGTGTCAAACAAGAGCAATTTTAATTCTCTACACTGATTCAATTTTATAGAAAATCAATGGCTAATCTTAAGTTTAGTCCTTAAATTCGTGGCTAGGCTAGGAGGAAAATGGCTCCCACTCCAGAGCTTCCACTCCCCTTTCTCCGAAGGCTAACTCTTACTTTAGTTTTTAAACACTAAGATCAAATTAGAGATTTTTAGTCTGTCACCCTAGAAATCTCCAATTCTACACTCAAAAAGTATATTTCCCTACTTATTTGCACATAATTCCATGAAGAAATACTCCTTTATGGACTTAAATGTGATTCTCACTCTGTTGTAGAACTCATACTCCATTTCTCGGATCATATGTTTCACAACATATTTTAGCAATTCAATTGGCCAAAACAAAAAGTAATTTAAGAGTGGAGTTGAAAAACCATCATAATTTATTTTAAATTTTAACATTGGCACATCTACATTATCTCTTCATTTCACCATATCTCAGAGTAGGGTGAAAGATAAAAAAACTTCTCAAACTTCATGAGAAAGATACAACAAAACACAAATTTCATATATAAAAGAAAGTTCATACTAAAAATAAACAAACAACACTTATCTGAAACTCTTTCTCAAAGCAAATCTCTTGTAGCCTCTCAGACTTCATGAGAAAGATACAACAAAACACAAATTTCATATATAAAAGAAAGTTCATACAATAAAAATACTTATCTGAACCTTTTTCTTAAATTTTAAATCCTTTGTAGCCTCTCTTAGGAAATGTAGAAAAAAGAAATCTCTCACTTCTCTTCCTCTCCAAACCTTCTTAGAGAGGAATTCACACTTAAACTCACCACAAAAACTCAAAACTATCAAAACAAAAACTAACTAATGGTGTAGAATGGCGTGGAATGTAGGTGTGTGAAGAGGAAAACTAATTGAGTGGAAGAATTTGAAATGGTGTAAGGAGGGGGGGGCGCTTTTCTAATCAAATTTTAGCCATAAATAGAGGCTAGGTTGGTTCTCCAATAGGTGCATCCAAAAACTCTTCAAAAAGCATCCAAATTCATTAAATCTTCTAAAAACAGGGCCTACACCAACACTGGCGCTGTCGACATCTTTTCTGGCACCGTCGACACCAGAGGCCAATCAATTAATTTCTTCTTCTCTGTTAAGCAACACCGCCAGTGCCCAGTCTGGCACCATCGGCGCTGAATAATTTTTTAACTTCTTCATTTTGAATTTCATCCTTTTTGCTTCCTTTTTGCTCCAAGTCCCAAAAATCAAAAACCTGCAATAAAACTTAGAAAATACCTTCCATTAAAGTGCAATATCACCAAAAATGAGTATAAAATATGGGTCTAAAAATAATATATTTTTGGTGTATCAAAATCCCCCAAACATAACTATGACTTGTCCTCAGTAACTCTTTTACTACATAAAAATATGACTTATGGTAAATATTTTAACTTCTAGATTTCCATATCTTAGTTCACTAAATATAAAAGCATTACTTAAGAAAAATTCAAAATAACTCTAGTTAATACTAAATGTATAAGAATATTTAGGAATCAAGTTTAAGATTGTTGATTCTCTATTCTTTTCAAGGAAAATTGCAAATTATTGATATTAAAGCCAAATAAAATATTCATATGAAAAAGGACTTCATGAAACTTTACTAGTAAATATGCTAATATTTAAGTATAAGTTTAGAAAATTTAGCCAAGCCTTCTTCTTTAAATTGATCAAGTGAAGCCAATTTTTAATTAAGCATCTCCTCAAGCTTCTCCTCACTTCTTTCATCTTTTATTTTCTTTTTCTTTTCAGGATCATTTTCAATCCTTTTTTTTTTCTTTCTTTTTCTTTCTTTCTTTTATGCGAGGATTACTATATCTGGATAGCCTTTAAGGATTTTTAACTTCACTATCCTCTTCTTAAAGTTAAAAACTTTTCACATTCCTTCACTTTATAAATTTATATTAGATTTAAAAATTTTTCATAAATGTTAATCTTTTCTTCTTACATGAGTCTCTAAGATTTTTTAATACTTCAAAAATGTAAATTCATTTACTTAAAATAAGAAAAACATAGTCTTATTCTATCATACCAAATATCTTAACCTCTAAAATTAACCTTTACTATTTAAAAATTTTACTTAAGTTTACTATATATTTAGAAACATAGATATAGTTATCTAAAGTCTTTATTATTGAAAAATTTTACTTAAGTTTACTATATATTTAGAAACATAGATATAGTTATCTAAAGTTACCCCTCTAATACCAAAGGTCATGCTAAATTTTTAAAATATTGAAAATATAACTAATTGAGGACAAATAAAATTAAGTTTATTTTCGTTAAAAGTAATTTTTCTTCCCCCCAAACTTAAATGTTTAAAAGATTTTAAATGTAGATTTGAAAAATTAAGGGTTAAAGAAAACATTTAATACATAAAAAAAACATACCTGTTGAAGGTTCTGATTTGAAACTTAAATCTGAAATATTGTAAGTGCTAATATGAAAAGCTACAAGACTTAAAACATTAATTAACACAAAATAAATCTAAAAGTTTATTGAGAAAGAGTTAACTACAAATACATCCAACAAAGTACTAAAACTAATAAATTCTATTAGATTGAAATATCTAAAGTTCCCGACACAACATACAACATGAAATAAAGTATCACAGTCCACAAACAAATAGTCTCAACAACAAGATACAACTAAACATAAACTAAAAAAAATCTAACTAAAGCATCACCAATCATTGTCTTTTTCTTCTTCTTCTTCCACATCAAAATTTTGTTGCTGATATGGAGTAAAAAAAGGGTGAGTAGGAAACTGAACTGAGTGGTCACCCCTCATGAATCTGACCATTCCATCATGATAAGAAGCATCATATTCGAACTTCTGTCTTATCAAAACATCAAAGTGAGCATTTCTATTCTCAATATTTTCCATTCTATGATCCATTCTCAATATATCTCCCTGTTGGATCATCATTTGCTACATAAGTTCCTAGATAGTAGTAGTACTAAAAGTACCTGAAGTATAAGGAATATCCCTAGTCCTACTTCCAGATCTCCATCCGTGAGATTAAGTCTTTATATTGGCAGGCCTAATAGGTTTTAGAGGATTAATCCTCTCCTCATCTGGTCTATAATCAACTCTTACCTGTTCACATAATGTGAATATCACGACAAAGTGTGATAAACCTCCAGTAGTCTCTCCAAAAGCAATAAAATGAGTGTTCCTATAAATAATAGAGCCTACATCTATCCTTTTCATTTGCTGGATACAAAAGTTCAACATGGATTTATCCCTTGTAACCTCAATATGATAATTTGTTGGTATCATTCTTTCAGAAATAAAATAGTGCCGGACCTTAGATACTACATTTAATACAGGAAGAGGAAAGTTTACCTTAACTCCATTCTTCATTTTCCAGATTCCTCTTCCATCTGTAAGAAAAGAAATAACCTCATCCAAGGCCTCATTTGTAGTAGAAAATGATTTGTACAAGCAACTATATACATCATCCAACTGATAAAATTCATTAATCTTCCTTGGAGTAAACTCCACCATTTTCCCTCGAACAAGCACATAATCTTCAGAAGTCTCCATAAAATTGGCGTAGAACTCCATCACTACACCAATAATCGTCTCGACAGTAAAGTAGTATAAATTCTCCTATTATCGAGCATTGATTAATCTCTCGACTTCTCCTCCCAGATTTTTAAATCCTCGACCTGGAATCACTTTTTTAGTTGTACGTAGACTATTAAAGAAAATGTTACTCTTGTAGTTGACAAACTTTTGATCATCAAAATCTACCTTTCTCTTTCCTTTGCTCATTCTAGGTGTCATGGTAAATCTTTGAAAATTTGATAAAATCCAAATCAATTTCCAAAAAATTTCAAAAATCACAATGTGAAACATTTTAAACTTAAATCTAATATGTAAGAGTTCTTCACCAAAGGATTTTCTCAATATCTTCCAAAAAAATCTCAAAATTTTGGATCTCGGCAATGTAAGATAAATCCTTGGTGAAAATTAAAAATTTTGAGATCAAAGTGTTGCTCTTACCTAGAGAAGATTAAATCCAAACTTTATTTGCCTTAAAATTGCCTCAAATCCGAGCAATAGCAAGCTCTATTTGCGAAAGCTGGAGGTTGAAGGTGACTCAAGGGGTAAAAAAGGCATTTCACTATGCAAATCACAAATTTTAAGGGTGTTTGGGTTAGTTTGGTTCGACGGCGCTGTCGGCGCCAGAGGCCAAAAAAACTCTTATTTTGATTTTTTTCAATTTTCAATTTTCTCTAAATTTACTCCAAATTTTATTTAGTCTTTTTGAACATTAATTTTCATCTAAAAATAAATTACAAACAAACATTTTTACAAATAACACCAAAGTAACTTTTATTTATGAAAATACACTTTTTACAAATACATTTTTCTAATCACATTTCCACATCCTAAAAGCAAACTAAATTTTAATTCAGCGTCAAAATCAAGCCACAACACTAGAACGCTAACACAAAACTATACACACAATCAAAGTTCTAAAGAAAAGTAATGTAAATCAGATCCACACAATTACATTAAAACATAAGTATTTTAAAATAGTAGAGAGTCCAACTTAAATTAATCTGCCTCTTCTTTAGTAATTTCTCCTCCTCTAATATCTCCCATAGACTGGTAATGGACATACAAATAGTAGAAGAGTCAGTACGGGAATTGATCAATCAAATTTTCATTGATCCATCCATTTTTCTTGAACATTTGCACCAATTCGGCTTCAATTGTCCTAGTATGGTCAAAGTTCTCATTCATTCTCCAATCTAGATGATCAAAAAGGTAGTTAAGGTTTTCTATTGCATTTGTAATACTTTGTAGTTCTCTTTCTATTTTCTTCATTCTCTTCTCCAAAGTGATTGAACCTCCAACTGTTGGTGGCATTAATGGTGTTGAAGCATGTGAGGAATGAACTAAAATACAATCTAATGCTTCATTTCCATTCTCTATGTAATTTCCATCAATATGAATCATGGGCTCCCAAGTTATTAAAACTTTTTCCCAACTTTCATATGGAACTTGAGATTGACTGTAAAGTAGGAAAATCATAGAACGATGCCCAAGTCCATATATTGGCCTATTCATAATAATACCCATAACAGATTTGAAAATAATCGGCCCTGCATCAATTTGGTTTTTCCATTTGAATGCAATAGTTTAAAATGACACTTTCTCTTCTAACTCTACTAATCTTCATGGTAGGGAGTAGTTTTGCAGACATGAAGAAATGCCATTATTTTGAAATTGGATTAAGTATCGAAGCAGAGAAACTAATGTATCCCTTATCTCTGATTTCCTAATTATCATTTTCATCCGTCATAAATTTATATACATCTTGCACCATATCTTCCATTGGGATAAAATTTGTATAATGATAGATTGGAACATTTTCTATCATATATAAATCATTAATTCAAGCCACAGTAAATGGTACAGCCTTAGCTCAAACGAAGACGCCTCCTTGGGTAATTTCATGTAAGTTAGCATAAAACTACTTGACTACGGGTACTACAACTGCAGTGGTAGTGTAGCACAGAACTTTCTAACACCTCTGTACAATGATTTTCCTGATCTGTGAACTTGGATTACTCACTCCATGATTGACAAAGCCTCTCTCCTTGATAAGTCTCTTCTTCATGATGAATTGGTCATATAATCTCTGTGCGTCAAAACTGATAAACTTTCTTCTATTGAAAACTCCATACCTTGAAGTATTTATGGAATTGGAAGCCACAAAATTTAAAATTAGGAAGTTTCTAAACATCCAAGGAAATTTTTTGGACTTTTAAGACACCTCACAACGGTTATTGTAGAGCAAATTCCCGCCAAAGTCCACCAAAACCGTTCAACACGTGGAAAGTGCTCGGGACGACGTTGTCACCCCCAATGGCGTTGTCGGTGCCATTGTCCTTTAGGTGGGTACCGTCGGCGCTAGAGGTCAAATTTGGGTCTGAATTTTTTTTTGTTCAAGTTGATTCCAAGTTTTCCTCCAATACCAATATTTGTCTTAATTTATGATATATAAAAATGTGCAGGAATTAAAAATACTATCATTTCATAACAAATAAACACACTTACTAACAAAATAGTAATATATAGATAGAAAGATTTATATATGGGTTGCCTCCCACAAAGTTCTTGGTTTAACGTCGTCAACCCAATGTTGACCTCATTTTTTGTTGAGGTTTAGTTTGTCCTCTTTAGTAGCCTAGGGTCTAGCCATAGGACTTTTTCTGTTGACTATTCCTAGAAGACTAGACTTGAAACTCTCACCATTAGAAATTCTACCCTTCCCTTCTCAACTTGAAGTTCCACATATTTGTCTCAACCTCTAAGTACTTAGTAGGTGGGATCACTGTGGGGGAAACTCAGAATGAGTCACCCTTAGGATTGCTGGACCTTAGGGTTGTCCTTGGGTGTTGGTTTGGAGCTAAGGCACTCACTAAACTCATCTACACCCCATTCACCCACAACCCTGAGCTCAAATTTCTAACCTATATCCTTTGATCTTTTCGGATACTCATGTAGATGGTCCCCTAAATCTACTAGCCCTAGGGCTACGGTTTAGCTAAAACCACAATGTAGAGGACCCAAAATGGGGTTTCCTTTGGTCCATGGCTTATTGGTGATGATTGGTACCTCAACTCTACCAAAATACCCATCTTGGCCTTTTGCCCCTAAAACACCCCCAAATTACCAAAATACCCCTCCATAATCCAAAATCCCAAAAATTCCAAAATTTCCCAAAAAATCCCAATAAATCCCAAATATTACCAATTTCATTTATTTCAACTACCACATGACCGAATTTGGTCAATTTGACCATATTTAACCAAAATCCCCAAATTGCCCTTTAAAGACCCAAATCTCCCCAAATCCAACTCAAATGTCCATCAATTTGGTCCCAATTGACCCAAATTCCCATAATAAACTCAAATTCACTTTTTATATGACCAAAATAAACCAAATCTAAGCTCAATTGGTCCATGATCTGAGCCCAATTTTGATTTGGGTCAAAACCCCAATTTTGACCATATGACTTGATCTCACCAAATTGAAACCACAGTCTAGTCAATTAGCTAATTAAAATTGATAAAATCTTTATAACATTTCTATACATCAAAATCAACCATCAATTGACCTTGGTGAAGCCTCAAATCCATTTGAATTATAACATTCATATATACCAAAATCAACCATCAATTGACCTTGATGAAGTTTCAAATCCATTTGATTTTAGCCTAAATAAAAAATTCCCAAATTTAGCCCCAAATTGGCTAAGTCCCCAAATTTCACCCAATTGATTGTCTTAACCTCCAAATTGGCATCCAATTAATGTTGAAAACTCTTAATGAGGTCCCTATTGACCATTTACAACAACAAATTTGGACTTAAACTAAGGCTAACCCAAGATAGACCCAAGCCTAGCCCAACATGACCAAATTGATTAAAGTTCAAAATTCAATTGACCCCCCAATTGGACTCAAAACCACTTCCATCCTTCACCAAAGTTGTTCCTTAGATCATCTACACCAAATGTAACAATTAATTGGGCCAATTGACATGGCTAGCCTAACTTAAGCCCAGGTTTTGGTCATTTGTACCCACTTGGACCCATGCACTAAATGTGACCTAACCACCCTATGACCACCAAATTAACGCCACCACAGCCATTAGTTGGACTTAGAGACCAGTCCAAACACCATGAAACCACCTAAATCAAGCCATGGACCAAACGTGCACCAAATTAAGGATCTTATTTCCAAAGATGCACATGCTTAAGATATCTTTGCCAAATCCAAGCACATTTGGATTAAATTGCTGTGATGGATTCCTCTGGGTTGCCTGAGCTCCTAGCCACCTCCCCCTCGCCGGTCGGCCAGCCTAGTGGCCGGAAAAGCCCAAAACTGAGAGCCACCCCCATGGCACCTCACCCAAAAAACCTAGAGGCCAGCTCATCCAAATCAAACTATGGAGCTCTTCTGCAATCCACCTAAGCACCACAATGCACCCAAGCTTATGGAGGACAACTCATCCAAATCAAACTATGGAGCTCCTCTGCTGAGAGCCACCCCCATGGCACCTCACCCAAATCAAACCTAAAGGCCAGCTCATCCAAATCAAACTATGGAGCTCCTCTGCCCTCCACCTAAGCACCACATTACACCTTCTAATTGGCCATGACAGCCACCATAACCCCATTTTTTATAAAAGTTCGCCTCCATGGCCATTGAACTAAGTGCTGAAAATTTCTTAGAGAGGCCTCTCCAAAATTCACACAGAGCTTCCCTAAGATCCCGTTGAAAGTGCTGAAAATTTCTTAAAGAGGCATCTCCAAACTTCACACAGAGCTTCCCTAAGATCCCCTCATTGCACTCCAACCACTTTCCCTCACCCATTCCCATTGTCGGAGCCCAATTTTGAGCTCGAAACCCTGCCGGAAACCAGGACAGAACCCGATACACCTCCAAACTCCACCAAACTTTAATTCGTTGTGCCTACACCTTCACAAGAGTGAAAGAAGCCAAAGCCCCATCAAATACTTCTTCCACAGAGCCTCTACCATAGCTCTAGACCAACACCTGAAATCGAGCTTGGTCGAATTCATACCTAGACTTACACCAAGACCAGGGACTCAATCCCTAGCCTCCTTAGACCCCAAAGAAAGTGTCGAGCACCTCTGGTTCACAGCAAGGCCAGAGACTCAATCCGTAGCCTCCTTGGACCCCAACAAACGTGCCAAGCATCTCTGATCAAAGCCTCCCTTCTCAGAGCAAAGGTATAAAACTCCTCCTGCTCCCGAGCTTATTTTGATTTTTCATTTACTTAAGCTTGATTTCATGGCACCTTAGTAATGTAGATGTGTTCGTCTCGCTTAGACGAGTCCATAGGATCAAACCCGAATCGATTTGGTTGAGTCTAAGCCAAGATCTTAAGGTTTTAGTTTGGACGGGCACGGGATCACTCTATCGGAGACAATGAAGGGGAGCCGTTCGATCAAGCGTGTATCAAACGGACGTGGGAGATCGAGTCAGACGGCGCTTTGAGACGTAAATAGTGGGTCGAGTCAGCAAGCTATGTGGACGGCGGTGTCCAACCAGAGCGCGCCACACATGCTTTCGGAGCCGTCGTAGGATGAGGTGGCATGCACGGTTTAAATAGGAAAATAAGGGTATTTTCTTATTTATTTAATACCCTTAACTTCAAAAATACATAACTTTGTGTAGAAAAATCACAAAAATAAAATAAAAATACCCTCTTGCTCAGTGAACATAGGAGAATAATGTGAAATAATTTTCAAGCCCATTTGATGCATAAAATATTTATAATTAATTAAATACTATATGGAATTATTTGATTCTCCATGCACATTGACACATCACCTTGGCTTGAAATTTTTACATATTGTAGCCTCTATAAGGGGGAACATTCTCTGATTCTTCCAAAGTCAGATGAGGTTCTTATACAGAGATCCATATTTTTCAAGTTATTACACATTATTCCTTCAAAATAATCATGGAAATTAGCATGTTGATTATAAAATCCTAAGAAAATTTTGGAAGGTCCACCATGACTAGAAA
>JXCR01147644.1:302536-320301 GCA_002079205.1 Phalaenopsis hybrid cultivar
TGGATACCTCAGAGGCCTATTAAACTTAATATTCTTTGCTTAAAGAAATCGTCCTTAATTAAACTTTTAAGGACTCACCATAATATGACATAGGATTAGGAAAACTTTACCTTTCCTGGTCTTCATAAATTGCATTAACATGCATTTTAAGTTTCAGGTGGTGGAACGAGAAGACTCGCCAGGTACACTTTTTTTTAACATGCATTTTAAGTTTCAGGTGGTGGAACGAGAAGACTCGCCAGGTACACTTTTACAGATTTTTTTTTTTAGCATTGCTTTTCTTGTACTTTCATACTGTACTTTTATACCTGCAAATTTGGGCTTCATATAAAATGCCCTGACATGCATTTTGAGTTTCAGGTGGTGGAACGAGAAGACTCGCCAGGTACACTTTTACAGGCTTCATATAAAATGCCCTGACATGCATTTTGAGTTTCAGGTGGTGGAACGAGAAGACTCGCCAGGTACACTTTTACAGCTCTTCATAAATGCCCTAACATGCATTTTAAGTTTCAGGTGGTGGAACGAGAAGACTCGCCAGGTACACTTTTACAGTTTTTTAGCGTTGCTTTTCTTGTACTCTACTGTACTTTTATACCTGCAAATTTGCATGCTAAACAACGATCTCACCCTGCATGAAAACTTATGCTAAACAACGATCTCACCCTGCATGAAAACTAAAACCATCAGGATAGCCACATACCCAAAATCAAAATTGAAAATCAACCAAGATAAAATTCACCGCCACAACATTCAAAATATAAAACAACTCAAAATTTAAATACAAACCCACAAAAACAACAATTGCAACTAAATTAAGACGTCTCTCAACCATAACCAGAACCAAAACTAAAATCAACCAAGATAAAATTCACCGCCACAACATTCAAAATATAAAACGAAACCAAAACTAAAATCAACCAAGATAAAATTCACCGCCACAACATTCAAAATATAAAACAACTCAAGCAAAACAAAAATTAAAATCAATCAAGATAAAATTCACCGCCACAACATTCAAAATATAAAACAACTCAAAATTTTTTCACAAATATCACACAAAAACCACAACTTCAACTAAATTAAGATCTCTCTATCAGATGATCGGGAATCCCTCGGAGGAGTNCAACTAAAATCAACCAAGATAAAATTCACCGCCACAACATTTAAAATATAAAACAACTCAAAATTTATTCACAAATATCACACAAAAACCACAACTTCAACTAAATTAAGATCTCTCTATCAGATGATCGGGAATCCCTTGGAGGAGGTAACCTACGGTTGCCAACGAGGCTTCCCACGGTTTAAATGAAATTATGGAACCCATTAAGTTGGGTTTAGTAAGCTCATTTGGATTAAGTGAATCCAATAGAAAATAGTGATGTCGGAACGAGGGAACCGTAGGATCCTAACCGATGATGCTCTAATCAACTTTAATATGCCCTCATAAAATATAAAGAACTTCAACCATAGGGCCACCTGATTTAATATTATAACTTGACACACTAGATAACTCAAACTCGTCGCGGCAAGAGCTTGGAGCTAGCATGGTGGGCAGCACGGCCATCTTCAACAGCAAAACCTATCTTCACCAGCTAAACCAATCATTCTTCCTTAAACTTAAACAACAAAGCCATAGGACTTTGAGGTTGTTTGCTTATGCAACGTAAATCCTCACCTTATCTTTAGGCCTTTGCATAGTCTTGCTATACAATATAAGCCCTAACTCGTCTTAGGATTCTGAGGTTGTCGTTTGTCACGACCTAAATCCTCATATCTTCCAGGCTATTTGTGTGATCATTTCACACAAGCGTAAGCCCTAACTAATAAAATTGGCAGGATGAAACACCTAAATACTTCTCCTCAAAGTTGAAGCCAAACATTAGGATAGCTTGGGAAGTCACCGAGGTTCGCCTCTGGATCCATGACATCCCCTAGTTCTTCTTTCTTTGGATTCTACAATAAAATGTTCCAAATTTAAACCAATCCCCTTTGCACGCCTCTATGTCTGATTTTGTTGAAGAGTCCTACCCTTTGAAATTCCTTGAAGATAATATTTCCTGATTTTTATCGAGAGTCTTCTTAAGTGACTTTGGTCATTTAGGATGTAATTAACTATAGGAGCTTGCCCTTATAAGAAGCATGTCCGAACCCAGCTTAATATAAACCCTATTTAGTCCTTTATCTTAAATAGGGGAACTTTTCGGCAAATACAAAGGTTTCACAGACCAAACGAACGTCATACTTTCCTTAGTTTATTTTGATCAAGCCTCTTCCTCAATTCTTGTGTTTATCCTTCGGGATAGATACAAGATTTAAGGTATGATGCTCTTTCGTTTTAAACTATGAAAATATGAGGTCAGTTTGATTTCATACTTCAACGTCCTTCCGAAGAGGGCGACGGGATTTCGATTCAAGTGACCGACAGCTTCTTACCGGCAACCTCACAAACCAATCCCCGAAATAACGCCGACACGCCGGTCAATACAGAATTCTGAAATTGAGACTTAAGGAATACTAAAAGTATGTCATAAAACTGTTAGAAAATCTTGAATGTTACTTTGTACAGGATTCCTTAAGGGAATAACTCGCATGCAGATGCTTTAGCAAAGTTAGCTAAAGAACCTGCATGCCCACCGCCAGATTTAGTTAATATTGTTGTTAGAGGAAGACAAGTGTTATCCAGAATCGATACAGGAAGACTAGGTGAAGTAGAAGAAAAAGATTCAGTAATAGAAACTACAACGGCTGAGGATACTGAGGATTGGAGACAGTCATTCATCTGCTATCTGCAGACATGTACGCTTCCATATGATAAGTTAGCGACGTATCAGATACTAAAGAGAACAATGTCATATGCACTGTTCAATGGTATTTTGTTCAAAAGAGCATTTGATCAGATGTGGTTGAGATGCTTGGGTCTTAAGGAGGCACAAAATCTTGTTAAAGAGGTTCATGCTGGACTGTGTGGTGCACATCAGTCAGGAGCAAAGATGAAGATGAAAATCAAGAGACTGGGCTACTATTGGCCTATTATGATGACAGATTGCATGGAAACGGCCAAAAGGTGCCATCAGTGTCAGAATCACGGGGTGGTCCTACACCAACCACCGAATGTGCTACACCCGACTGTTGCCTCGTGGCCATTTGACTGTTGGGGTACGGATATAGTGGGTCCTATAGACCCCCCTTCTTCTAAAGGACATAGAGTTATTCTTGTAGTGACAGATTATTTGTCAAAATGGGTAGAAGTGATTCCGTTACGAGAAGTGACATCACATTATGTTCAACAATTTTCCAAAAACCAGGTTGTTTATCGTTTTGGGGTATCACGGAGCATAATCTCAGACAATGGAACAACATTCAAGAGCACCAAAATCAATAGCTTCATCAGACGACATGGTATAGATTGGAGGTATTCAACGATCTACTATCCAAGTGCAAATGCCTGGCAAAAGCTTTCAACAAAACACTAGTACAAATTCTAAAGAAAACCCTCGACGGCAATGAGAGACAACGACACGAGAAGTTTTTGGAGGCATTGTGGGCCTATAGGACAGCAGTCAGGACCCCCAATGGGTCCACACCATATACTCTAGTGTATGGGTCAGAAGTAGTGCTCCCTTTAGAAATACATTTGCCTTCTCTTCGAGTGGCTGTGGAAAACAAGATTACTACATAGGACAACTTCAGACTTTAACTAGAAGAATTAAAAAGTTTAGAATGACGAAGACTGGCAGCGCAGCAGAATCTAGAGCTTTATCAAGCTAAAATGGTTCGAGCCCACGATAAGTTAGTCCACCCAAGGACTTTTAAGGTCAGTGAGCTCGTTCTGGTCCTCAGAAGACCTATCCTAGCACACCGCAAGATAGGTGAAAATTTTGAGCCTACTTGGGAGGGACCATTTGTCGAGGAGAGAGTCTTCACTGAAGGAGCTTATCAACTAGTGGATTGTTAAGGTGAGAGACCAATTCTTCTGATCAATGGGAGATATTTAAAGAAATACAACCTAATACCTTTAAAGACCCTCTTTTGTTACTTTTTAGGTGTTTTGTCTGTTTTGGGCGTCAATAAATAAAATTGTAATAAAACTCGAAATTGTCACAAATAAAATTTGGCACGTCACTTCTTATCTCACCTTCTTGCATATGTTTTTCAAAATTCCATTAAGGTAAATATATAAAGATTTTAATAACCTTTTTATCATTCTGAGTTTTACCTAAACTGGAGGGTGCTGACGTTTCTCCTGTCTTTTACAGGAAAATGACGAAACAGGGACTGTTAGTTTCAGCTTTGCATGGCTTGCATCGCACTCCAATTATGAATAGGTCATCTCAGAAGTCTAAAGCTCATTATTTGAAATCAATGGTAGCAACCCCCGAAAGCCGCATGATTAGCTCTGTGGTAGGGGACTTTGAGACTCAACCTAAGAAGAAAACCCACCGGCGCAACGTTGCTCGTCACAAGGAGAAGGCCCTAGAAAGGGCTAAGAAAGCTCTAGCTATGGAGTCGACAATACATAACACACCCGTTAAAAAAAAGTTTGACAAAATTGCCAAAGATAAAGAAGGAGCAGTCACCAAGCCTCTGCAGAAAGAGGTCAAGACTATCGTTTCTGATTCTATTGAGTACACACCAACATTGCCTTGTCAGAGGTGTAATGATTGTGATGGGTACAGGTCTCCTACAAACTTTAAAGAGGAAGGAAATCTGAACCCCTGTGGGGGATGCCAGGGGAAATTCCTCATGAGCACCCACAAGGGGCGTTCATAGAATGTCACAACTGCAATGTGTTATTTCTACAGAGTTACAAGACGTTAGAGTATTACATAGTCAGCGCATCAACGGATAAGAAAAAGAAAGAATGAGAGATAGGGCCTTATATACCATGACACATGGATTATGCACCCAGATCAAATGATCATCAGTGAGAAATAAGAAAAATGAAGAAAGTCTGACGTAAAACTTTTGAGTATCAGGTCAAGATTGGTGGGAAGCGAGTCAATCTGGTAGAAGGATTAGAGCTGCATACTGATGACTTCTCGAAAGAGGATTAGAAAGAGATCTTGGACTGTGTCTTCCATCTAAGATATTTGGGTAGGGCAGGTTTCTTACGCGAAAAAAACATATTCTGAGTCAGAGAAATGGATGCGAGGAAAGGGAAGAATTACCGCGCAATGCGGATGCTATTACAAATTTGCACTTAAAGATGGTGTCCCCCTTGAATACTCCAGCATGACCAAGTGGATCCGATGCCCACAGTATTAAAGAAAATGATAAAGAGGATGGTTTGATGGAGGGTGTTACCGATGGACTGCATCCCCAACAGTTGTATAGTTCATATACGATCGAGGGGACTGCATTCCTCCCCACATCTACCATCATGACTTTGTAATACCCTTTTCTATAGTTTCTTTACTAATTGAGTGTGACATACTATTTATCAAGGATATTATCATATTGGGACCTGGTGAGTTTCAAGGATCGTTGAAAATTCCGCTTCCAATTGTATCAGTATAGGTGTTACAAGGAAATGGTGCTGACCTGGCCAAACATTGCATTCCTGGAGTACCCACCAAATGGGTTTCAGTTACTTTCAGGAGGATGGATCCAGAGAAAACCCCTTGTTGGTTCAAGCCTGATCCAGAATTAGAAGAGCTACAACCTCTTGAGCTTTGACTCAAGTCTACCTGTGGATGTATGCAAAGGGATTCTTTCGATTCTTTCTGGAGCATATACCCAGAGTGGTGACTTAGACACTTCAGCCACAAATGTTAGACTATTTTTGTCTGCCTCGGCCCTTTTGTCAGCATGCGTTATGATATGTCTGTTGGTTTCTTCAATTAGTCTGTCAGCTTCAGCAGTTAATTTTGTTATCATCAATGCAAACACTTATATTCATCATAAGTTTTAGCGTTGCATTTTTTAGATATGACAGAAATGAGATCAGTTTTACAGTACCTTTTAAATTTGTTGCAGTGCGATCTTTTGAAAGCCACCTAGCTGAATGTCAATCCAGTTTTAATGAATAAAGAACCATAAAATATTAAAAAAAATTAATTAAGGATATTATTTCATTTAAAAAAAACTTTCAAAGCATGTGTATTTTCATAAAATATTTTCTTTTCAAAAATACAAAAATTTTCAAGAACACTTCGAACACAAAACGAACTAGCAAAATGATATTCATCACACCTCTTTCATAATTCCCCTTCCAATGCTAGATATCAAACTTTTCAGACAACTCGAGATTTTCTTCAGGATAAGGGAGTAAATCAACAAGGTACCCGATTCCTTCTCGCACTGGATAGGTGTAAGACCTCCGGGTTTGTTGAGGCAACTGATTCCTATAATTTTCTTCAGGATAAGGGAGTAAGCCAACAAGGTACCCGATTCCTTCCTGTACTTGATTGGTGTAAGACCTCCAGTTTTGTTGAGGCATCCGATTCCTATGATTTTCTTCAAGATAAAGGAGTAAACCAACAAGATACCTGGTTCCTTAATGCATTGGATAAGTATAAGTCCTCCAGGTTTGTTGAGGCATCTGATTCCTACCATTTTCTTCAAGATAAGGGAGTAAACCAACAAGGTACTTGATTCCTTCCCACACTGGATAGGTGTAAGACCTCCAAGTTTGTTGAGGCATCTGATTCCTACAATTTTCTTCAGGATAAGGGAGTAAACCAGCAAGGTACCCTATTCCTTCTTGCATTGTATAGGTGTAAGGCCTCCAGGTTCTGTTGAGGCATCCAATTCCTCACCTCTAAAATAGGAGTAAGACCCCCTGTAGCATCCAAAAATTCTCTATGGAACAGTTAATAAGTCCTTGTAGCGCGTTTGAGGCACCTGTTCCACCCACACCAAATTAATATACGGGATTGGGAGGAAACCAGCAAGGTACCCAATTTCCCATGCATTGGATCGGGAGTAAACCAACAAACGCACTCAATTCCTCCATTTTCACACTTCAGACACTGGATAAGGGAGTAAACCAAGAAGCTACCTGATTCCTTTGTACACTGGATAAGGAGTAAGCCAACAAGGCACCTTATACCTCCGCTACACCATATTAGCACATACTGGATAAGGAAGTAAACCAGCAAGGTACTCGATTCCTTCTTGCACTGGATAGGTGTAAGACCTCCAGATTCTATTGTGACATCTGATTCCTACAACTTTCTTCAGGATAAGGGAGTAAACCAACAAGGTACCCGATTCCTTCTTGCACTAGATAGGTGTAAGGCCTCCAGGTTCTGTTGAGGCATCTGATTCCTCACCTCTGAGAGAAAAGTAAGACCCCCTGTGGCATCTGAAAATTCTCTCTGGAAAAGTTAATAAGTCCTTGCAGCGCGTTTGAGGCACCTGTTCCACCCACACCAAATTAATATACGGGATTGGGAGGAAACCAATAAGGTACCCAATTTCCCATGCACTGAATTAGGAGTAAGCTAACAAGGCACTCAATTCCTTTGATGTTGTACTGTAAACACAGGATAAGGGAGTAAACCAACAAGTTATACACTGGATAAGGAGTAATCCAACAAGGCACTTTATACCTCTGCTACACCATATTAGCACACACTGGATAAGGGAATAAACTAGCAAGGTACCTAATTCCTTCTTGCACTGGATAGGTATAAGGCCACCAGGTTCTATTGAGGCATCTGATTCCTCACCTCTGAGATAGGAGTAAGGCCCCTTAAAATGGACAAAGGAATCTGATAATTCTCTCCGGGATAGTAAGCCCTTGTTGCATGCACAATACATTCCTAAATTTTGTCTTAGTGTTTGTACACTTTGCTTCGTGTACACTGACTAAGTGTACATGAAATGAAATACACGCATTGCTACGCCCACTTGCTACTATGCTAATTTCTTTGTCAAATCATGATAATACTTTGCCAAATTACTGTGACCCAATCAGGTCCTGGCCACCTTTCTACCGAATCACGGCAATACCTCAAGATTCACACCTTCCTTCCCCTAACGGATATAAGTTGAATCTATATAATATCTGAGCTCGGTATAAGATCTCTTTATGTGTGCATGACATCCTAAACTCTCTTTCTTTGGCACTTGCTACCACTGAGATCTTATGCCTCAAATGGTGCAATAGCGTTTTTGACTAACTCTCAACTTGAAGATGAATCCCTTTTCTTTTCTTCCTGACCTAGTCTTCCAATGATATTACACATATTTTGTTTGATTTGATAATTCAAAATCTTAATTATAAATCAAAATTTTTGTCTACTGATCCCCAACAATGATGTTGCTCATCCAAATTCACAGCTTCTAAAAAAATACACACACACATCAATCTCTGATAAATATCCTTCTTGTTCATCCCCAGCGAATAGCACCTTCTATATCACCAGTGGGTGTTCACTAAGCTACCCATGGCAGATACTAGCGTAGTTCCTCCCTTACTGAGCTGTATAGTCTTTAAGGGAAAGTAAACTTCAACATTTCTTGATCGGTCTATTGATCGCCTCGGTCAACACCAATACACGTGGTGTCTTGTTTAGCACACAACACCTATTGGGGGTCCATTGTTGACCTCAGTTTTGGGTGAGGGTTTTGGGTCTTTCCTTTAGTGACTAGGATCTAGCTTTAGGACTTTCTTAATGACTATCTTAGCATCTTAGAAATGGTAATCACCTTCTCCTCAGACATTTCAACCAAATCTCTGTTCTATATGTTAGTTCTATATGTAATCAATAATCTTTAATACAAAGATTAGAGATTACATAAGGGAACCCAAATGAGAATTCCTATAGGACCTTTGGACCATAGGAAAACCTTGTACTGTTCTACATATTTTTTTACTTCAATACATTGCATCGTCATTCATAATCCCCATGATCATCATAAACATTGCATTTTTATATCACTAGGTTGCAGTCATTACACCCATGAGGCTAACCAAAATTATTTGGACCCAGTTTCTCCTAAAATACCCCACTTGAATGTTCTAATTCTTCAAAATTTCCCAAAATTTCAATTTAATAATACAAACCATTTCAAACCATTTGATATTATCATTTAGACTATTTGAAACCCAAAAATAGCAAAAATACCCAATTTTCCCAAAAATTACCAAAATGCCTTTGGACCCCCAAAATATTAAATTTTCCAATATCTCCCAGAGTCACTGATAAGTCTTAAAAATCACACCAAATCATTATTTACGTCTTCCTGAGAATTTAGACTATATCATTGTCATACTTCCGGATACTTTTTTGACACTTCGACACCAAAATAATTAATACTTAAAAAATGCTTTGGGGGTCATAAAACCTTCCACATTGATTGAAAATGACCACAAACGCTGTCGTTTGACTTCAAATTTCTTTCTGAACCACCTCAAGCCTTGAAATCAACATTTTAACTACTTTAATTAAAGTCAGCCAAAATTACCAAAATGTTACTCATTGACCAAAAATTCACAAATCCTCTAAAATCATCTCAAACACCCCTAAAATCAATTCTTGACCATCCATTGGGTCGAATTTGACAAAATTCCCTCACTTTGACAAAGATCATCAAATTGAGCTTCATGACTAATAAAATACCTCAATTTCAAATTCAACATGTTTAGATCCAATTTTAAATAAATCCAAGTCAATTTAATTGATCCATGATCAATTTCTAAAACGGTCGATCGCGAAAAAAAATTGACGAAAATTAACTTTGATACATTTTTTACTCGGTCGAAGAAAAAGTTCTCCGAACGACCCCAGATGACGAAATGGACCGCGCGAGCGTGTTCGAAACGTTGATTTTTCCTAAAGAGGTCATTCATTTCACCGCGATAACACGTTCGGCAAAAAATGCGCGGAGAGATTTAAATAATAATAATAATAATTATTATTATTATATTAAAAAAATACAAAAATAAAATAAAATAAATCTTATTATCCTAACCAGTTTTATGTCACGCATGGCATGGTAATTTATATGCATGTATATAACAGGATGGTGGCGGCAGGAACTGCTCTGCTAGGGTTTCTACAAGGAGGATGGAACTTGGTGGCTACTCTCTAAGGAAGACCCATTTTGGGGCAGTGTGGGAGAGGTCTTCTAGGCCTTTTCTATCTCTTGGAGTGATTTTTCAGCCTTCCCGGGCTAGGGGTCTTAAAATCAGTAAGTTACTGTTTCATTGAAGTTTGCAGTCTTCTGAAGTTGCTGGTCTGAAGTGAGCTTTTGGGGGGTGACCCAAGTAGCTTGGAGCTTATTTGGGAACCTAGTGAGTTGTTTATTACTCACCCGGGCTCAAGGTTTCCCTACTCTTGGCCCTGGTTTTTTTGATGCAGTGTGATTTTTAAAATGGCATCCCCTATTGACTTGGAAACTAATGCACAGTGGACCAGAGCCACTTATGCTGGAGTGGTTGGAAAAATGTGGATACACTGCATGATATGGAAAAACTTGTGTTCCCATAAGAGTTCCATGACACAGCTGCAGGAAAGGTACTTCACCTTGGACTTAAAGAAGGGGACCTTCAGTCTTTTTCTCAAACCAAGAATTAAACAATCTCAAAAAGGAAGTTCAATTCACTATGATTGGCAAATTCATCTTGGGACACCCTAAAATGGAGCTAGTGAGAGGTTTTTTTGACTCACTGTAGTTTATAGGCTCATGGAAGCTGGGCTTACTTGATGGAATGCACCTCTTAATACAACTCACCACAGAAGAAGATTATGTTAAAGTCTTTGCCAAACAGACAATTAGAATTATTGGAGCTGATATGAAAATACTCAAATGGACACTTGTTTATTATACTTTCAAGTAACCACCAGTGGTACCAATCTGGTTCAAATTACCAGGCCTTCCACTTCACCTGTTTAATCTAAATGCCCTTTTTAACATAGGAAGTGCAATTGGCACTCCTCTCAAAGTGGATTCCCACTTACAACAAAGCTAGACCAACAAGTGCAAGAATAATAATAGAAAGGAATATCACATTGCCTGAGCTAAAAAGAGTGTGGATTAGTGATGAAGCAGAAGGATTTTGGCAGGAGGTAGTCATGGAACAAAAACCTTATTATTGTCAACATTGTAAAATGTTTGGACATACCAAGGAAAAATGCTACAGACTACATCCTCCCATTAAAAGACTACCAAATAATCCAATTCTAAAAGTTACTGAGGAGAAGGATATCAATCTGAGTTATGATGGTGAAATACAACAAGCAAGAATGAACAAAAACCAAACTAAAATCATAGAAAACCCTGCTGAAGGACAATGGGGTGATCAAAGGGAGCATGAAGGAAGAACTTAACCTGTAGGGTCTCTCACACAGCAAATCCCAACAGAAATTCATGAAGGAATACATATTAATGACAGAACTATAAATGCTGAATTGGAAGAGTTCACTAAAGTCTTCAATCACCCAAGCAAAGAAATAGAAAACTTGGGACAAGTCCCACAAAACAAAGGTAATGAGGAGGAGTCCACAAATAGTAAAATGAAGTGCATCACACATTCAGAGCAAATGATATCAGAGATACAACACTCAATGGAAAGTGAATGGAAAACACAGCAGAAAAAAGAAGAAGAAGAAGATCAGAGAAGACATTGAAACAAATAATGTAGAACAACAGAAGGACCAAAGAAAAAATAATTCTCAAACAAGTAGGGGAAGGACAAGATCTAGGTCCCAACCCTCATTCCATTTACCCCAACACCATGATTAATATGTTATGTTGGAATATAAGGGGGATTGTTGATCTCCCTTCCTTAAAAAGATTAAAGTTTTTAAATAAGAAAAACAAGTGCTGGTGCTTGGTTATTCTTGAACCTTTGGTTCACCAAAATCTTCAAAAATATGCCAAAGCCTTCCAAGGGTTCTCCTTTACCCCTAATCTGAACAATAAGATATGGATTTGGAGTTGAAATGAAATGAACTGCAAGGTTTTGCTCAATCACTCACAATTTATACACTGCTCTTTCAACATGGCAGACCGGGTTGGTTATGCCACTTTTATTTATGTTGGATCCTCTAAAACTGCCAGACACGAACTGTGCAAGGAGATCCACCAAAATGAAGTTTAACTAATATTGTCTGAATTGTTGGAGGAGATTTCAATTGCATTGCTTCACCTGTTGAAAAAAAAGGGGGAAGAAATCCATCCCTTAAAAATATGACTGAGTTCAATGACAACATAAATATTGTTGGGTTGTTTGATTTGGGCTTTAATGGCCCTGAGTTCACTTGGAGAAGGGGACAATTTTGGGAAAGATTGGATAGGATATTGGCTAATGACAACTGGATTTAGAATTACTTGCAAACAAATATCACTCATCTCAGTTTGGTTGGCTCTGATCATAGACCTATGTTGATTTCCATCTCTGCCAATGAACACAACAGCATACTTCCCTTTAGATACCTTAATGTTTGGTCAAGGCACAAAGATTTCATTCAAATTGTGAAGGAGAATTGGAAGGACTGTGATCACAAAACCCTCTAATCAAGCTGTGGAATCTACAAAAAAGACTGCTAAAGCTCTCAATAAATGGAATTGGAACACCTTTGGAAACATTCTGAAAGGAATGGAACAGACTGAGAAAGGATTTCAACTTCTGGAGAAAGAACACAGTGAGGGCCAAGTGGGAGAATCATCCCTCCTGGAAGCCAATGAAAAAGCTATTGAATGCAGTAGAGTGGCAAGAGTAATTCTTGAAACAAAAGGAAGCCAAAAACAAGTTTATTGATGGAGACATAAACACTAAATTTTATCATTCTTGCATTAAATACCAAATAAAATGCAACACCATCCACTCCATCAGAGACAACCAGGGAAATTGGATCAGAGATGATCAAGGGATAGCTGAGAGTGTTCTGGCCTACTGTAAATACCTTATGCAGTGCGAATTAACTGGAAGACAATAAGTGGAGTCTGAATTGTTCCAAGCTTTTAAGGAATTTTTCTCCAGAATAAATTTAATTGAAACCCCTAGGGAGGAGGAGATTAAAAAAGTCCTTTTCTCTATTGATAGTGGCAAAACAGCAGGTCCTGATGGGTTCACTGTAGATTTCTACAAGAAGGCTTGGGAGGTCATCAAAATAAAGATTATTGAAACTATCCGGCACCATTTTAAGGGACAACCTTTACCTGACTATTTTAGTACAGCTACCATTATTTTTGTCCTCATATCCTCACTAAAATATTATTGGAGTAATTACAGAACTATTAGCCTTACCAACATTGTAAGTAAGATTATAAGCAAAATTTTAGTATTCAGAATCCAACCTATTCTTCATCACCTTATTAGTCCCAAACAACAGCTTTTGTGAAAGGGAGAAGCATTGGGGATAATGTCATGATTGCTCAAGAGCTTCTGTTGGATTTAGATAAACCTTACAGAGGGGGCAACATGATCTTTAAACTAGATCTGAAAATGGCTTATGATATGATCAATTGGAATTTCATCATGGAGATTATGAAGGCTAGGGGATTTACAAAAGACTTCTGCAAAATCATTCAAAGATGGTTGGAAGGAAATGTTTACACTGTTTTAATTAATGGAAAACCCATGGGTTTTTCAAGGCAAATAGGGGATTGAGACAAGGGGATCCCTTTTCACCAACCATTTTTATACTGGCACTGGATTATCCGTCAAAAATAATAGATAAACCAGGGAACAGAAAAGATTATAGTATATATCTAACAGATCCAAACAAGATATTAACCACCTTATTTATGCTGATGACATCCTGGTTTTCTCTAGGGCTAACAAAAATTCTATCAAAAACCTTTATGAAGACATTCAAAAATTCCAGCAAGCTTCTGGCCTTGAAGTGAACAAAGACAAAAGCCACATTTTTTTCAGCAAGAAATGCTCCATTGCTTGCAAATAGTGGACACTAGAGCTCACTGGAATCAATGCTATGGATACCCCTTTCAAATATTTGGGGGTATATCTAACTAAGGGAAGGAACAAACAAATACAGTTTAATGAAATTGTGGATAAAACCATTGCAACCCTCCAAGGGTGGACGAATTCCTGCCTGTCAAATGAGGGCAGAATAACCTTGCTGAAAAGCATCTTAACCACCTTCGCCTTGTACACATTACAAGTGGTTGTGATGAAGAAAATCACACAACTCATGTTAGAAAGAACCTTCAGCAGATTCTTGTGGTTTGGGCAGAGGAAACAAATGATCTGGGTCAGCTGGCAGAAAGCAGCCAAACCTCTATATGCTAGGGGTCTAGGCTTCAAGGGACTTCAATAGCTACAACAAATTAGCATGTGCAAACTTTGGCTGAAGTTCAGACAGAATGACAACCTCTGGGAAAATTTCATGCACTCTAAGTATTGCAGAACTGAACACCCAAACCTGGTGAGGGCCAAACTGGAGGACTCTAAGACCTGGAAACAAATGTAGAAAGTAAAGGAACAAGCTGAAAAATTATACACTTGGGAGATGGGAGAAGGAAACATCAACTTCTCGCAGGACAAATGGTGCCCAAAGAACATCATTAAACCATTGGATGATATGTTGGACAAAAACCTGATGGTGAAGGATTGTTGGGAGGGGCAGAATTGGTCTCAGGAAGCACTCCAAAATATGGTTACATAACACTCAATGAGAAAGATATCAAAAATCCAATTTGACAAAAATAAAAAAGATAGGGTGATTATTAAAGCAAACTTCACTCAAAGTGTGACCAAAGCTATCTATAATCATTTGTTCACCTGTGATGCAACTTCTTGGGGAGAGAAAATTGTGGAACAAATTTCTAGCCACCTTTATGGCCTTCTTCTCTTGGAGAGTGCTAAATAACTTAATACCAACAGATGATATACTCAAGTTAAAGGGCTTGAAGGGACCTTCCAAATGCAAACTCTGTCAGAGCAGTGAAGAGACATCCATACATCTATTTTTCCAGTGTGAATTCTCCAGGAAGGCTTGAAGTTCCTTAATAACTAATTTCCACATCAATACTCTTAACTTGCGGTGGGAACAGCTGAACAAGTTCTGGTTAGATTGGCAAAGACTCAAACTTGGTACAATCCCATTCATCATTGCTTGGTTCATATGGAATGCAAGGAACAAAAACTAGCTTGGAGTTTTTTTCCTCATTTTTGGTTGAGGTCCACCATGACTAGAGAAACCTTTGGAAATAATTTCATGGGTCAAGTCATTTAAAATGTTCTTAAATTTTACAAACACTAAATCACTAAGATTATTAATTTTGGAAAATATAAACATTTAAAAATTAATCTTGGAAAATTTAAACATTTAAAAGACTTGATTTTTTCTCTCCACTGTGATTTATGATCTAGAGAACTCATCATAAAAGTTTCAAACTATTTTGAGTTCATTTAATAACTTAAATTGATTTTTAAAGATAAATACCACTCTTAACACTTAAATGATTTTTTAAAAATTAAAATATAACTCAAAAAAATATGAAACTTAGTTTTTTGAGTTCTCTGTGATCAGGGATATTTTATAAAAATGAAATAATATTTAAAATAAAAACTTAATTTTTGGCCTATTTTAAGTATTTAAATAATTAAAAAATTCATAAAAATCACCAAAAGTAATAAAACTCATGAAAATGTTCTAAATTGCTCCCTAATCACTTAGGAACAATTAGAATATTTTTCCTGATTTTCTAAATAAAGATGTTGAATTTTTAATCACTTAGGAACAATTAGAATATTTTTTCTGGTTTTCTAAATAAAGATATTGAATTTTAAAGCTTAAAAAGGAACAATTAGAATATTTTTTCTAATTTTCTAAATAAAGATATTGAATTTTAAAGCTTAAAATTAACTTTTAAAAGGCTAAAAATAAGTTTTTTTCAGTAAGATAATTTCAATAAATCAAAAAAAATCTGAAAAATATAAAATTTACTCTTCTGAGTTCTTTGACCTTATGGAGATTTTTCAAAAATATATAACTTAATTTTCACCACTTAAAATATTTTATTTTTATTAAATAGCCCAGAAATTAAAATAATTCTAATAAATCACAAAAAATTTAAAAAATTATGAAATTTGATCTAAAGGCTTCTCTACTCTAGGTCTACCTCCAGTAAAAATGTCAAGGGATTATAATCTACCTTGGTCAAGTTAGAAATTTTCTTTGAAAAATCCTATTTTTTCATGAAAATAATTATATAAATTAAATTAAATTTTGAAAAATCACATTTTCTCCTCTGATGTCTCAATTAACCAATGAGTGAGGTAGGATAAAAATTTCAAAGTCATTTGAATTGAATTTGACAAATTATGAGGTGTTAGAGCCTTATGGGCAAATGTGTAATTTTGGAAATCTTGCCTTAATTAGCATTTAGGCTTAATTCAAGGAGGGAAAATGGGTAAACTCTGATCTTAATCAATTTAATTGATGTTTGAAACACAAAGGGATTAATTGGTAGAAACCAATCTCACTTTCTTAATTAAGATCAATAAATTTCTAAATAATTAAAATTTGGAAGCTTATTAAAATTAAATGATCCTGGACTTAGGGGTATGACTTTGGAAGTCAATAACTAATCAATTTTATACCCTTATTTTGATTTTCAGATAAAATTCAAATCATGAATCATGACCACTTAAATCTTAACCCTTTTCAAAACTAATTAAGACACTCGCTTAGGCCTTAAGGGCTTAGTGGTGACTTAGGCTAATTCAAAAATTAACTAAAAAAGGATTAGAGAAATAAACATAATCATATCGAACATCCTTGAAACACCACTAAGCTCATAAACTAAATGATGATTAGAGAAATAAACATAATTATATCAAACATCCTTGAAACACCACTAAGCCCAATTATGAGGATTAGAGAAATAAATATAACTAAATCAAACATCCTTGAAACACCACTAAGCCCAATTAGGTTTAAAAATTTTGCTAAGTGTTCAAATTACACTAACTTGCCTCTTTAAGGGTCTTCACCCACAGAGTGTTCAAATTACACTAGCTTGCCTCTTTAAGGGTCTTCACCCACATAATTTTCAAATTAATATAATTATATCAAACATCCTTGAAACACCACTAAGCCCAATTAGGATTAAAATTTGGCTAAGCTCAAATTACACTAACTTGCCCCTTTAATGGTCTTCGCCCACATAATTCTTAAATTGAATGAAAAATGATAATTACCCCTTTTCTTAGGGATAATTGAGACATTAATGTTCACTGAGTAATAAGGGTATTCATAGGATGAACCATTAAGCAAAATAATAAGTTTAAATGGACTAGAGACTTTTCACTAGTTGGTGAGAGGGAGGCATGGACCTGCTTTCCCCTCCTAACTTGTTGGATACCTCAGAGGCCTATTAAACTTAATATTCTTTGCTCAATGTAATCATCCTTAATTAAACTTTTTAAGGACTCACAAAAATATGACATAGGGTTAGGAAAATCACTAGAACTTAACTTTCCTACTCTTCATAAATTGCCTTAACATGCATTTTAAGTTTCAGGTGGTGGAACGAGAATTCGCCAGGTACGCTTTTACAGTTTATAGTACCGTCTTTCTTCTGCCTTTTCCTTACATGTTCCATGCCTGCTCTTCATAAACTATCTTAACATGCATTTTAAGTTTCAGGTGGTGGAACGAGAAGACTCGAGTACACTTTTACAGTTTTTCAGCGTTGTCTTTCTCATACTTTCATACTGTACTTTTATACCTGTGAATTTGCATGCTAAACAAAGATGTCACCCTGCATGAAAACTAAAACCATCAGGATAGCCACATAACCATACCCAAAACCAAAATTAAAAATCAACCAAGATA
>JXCR01147644.1:350070-409712 GCA_002079205.1 Phalaenopsis hybrid cultivar
GGTAACCTCTAATCTTAGTCAATTTATTTGATGTTTGAAACACGAAGGGGTTAATTGGTAGAAACCAATTTCTCTTTCTTAATTAGGATTAATAAATTTCTAAATCATTAAAAATTTGGAAGTTTACCAAAATTAAATGATCCTGGACTTAGGGGTATGACTTTTGAAGTCAATAACTAATCAATTTAGTACCCCTATTTTGATTTTCAAATAGAATCCAAATCATGAATCATGATCACTTAAAGCTTAACCCTTTTTTAAATCTAATTAAGACACTCACCTAGGTCTTAAGGGCTTAATGGTGACTTAGGCCAAATAAAAAAATTGATTAAACGAGGATTAGAAAAATAAACATAATTATATCAAACATCCTTGAAACGCCACTAAGCCTAATTAGGATTAAAATTTGGCTAAGTGTTCAAATTACACTAACTTGCCCCATTAAGGGTCTTCACCCACANGACTTAAGTGTCGGTCCTGGGCCCTTAGGTGCCATAGTTCATTTGCAGACCTTCTTCATTTTTTTCTCCAAATTTGATCCTTTTTCACTCCTTTCACCACTTTTCATCCATTTGACTGTACCTTAAAGAAAAACACACAAATATCTTCTATTAAAGCAAAATATTCTCAAAAATAGGTATAAAAATATGTACATAAATGTTATATATTTTAGGTGTATTAGCCAGCCATATCGCAAATTGACGGTGGCCTATCAGTGATAGGGGACATCAAGATGAGAATAATGAAGTCACGAAAGGATGAATGGGTTCAAAAGGACTAAACAAATGAGAGATAGAATCCCTAATTAGGTAGTGGTAGCCATGTCAGAGTACCATGGATCCATCATCTCAAGCTACTGTGACTCAATGCTACTTGATCGTGAAGGTAGTAGACCCAACCTGATGAGAGAACCCTTGTTAGTAATCTATGAATTGTATTATCTAAGGAGAACTTGATAGCCTTAAGAGCAAAAGAAAGAAACTTAAAGTTCTATGAACTTATGAAGGTAGAGCTTAAGGAGGTATGACTTATACTCGCCAAATAAATGACGAAGATACCACTAAAAGGTGAAACAAGAGGGGTCAATCAGTAATGCTAAAAACACTCACAGGAAGAACTTATGCCTCATTTAGGTCAGGGAAGCCTCTAAAACCCTAAGCAAGTTAGACAACCACATAAGTAGAAAACTATGTTGGGTCAGTCAGGTTGAAGGAGCATGGGGACTTTTTGATGGGACATGCAATTTGATGCAATTATCTAAAGTCTTAGGCATAGAGGCCCTATTAAACATGACTTAGGAGATAGTCATGCATGCAACCCATTTTAAAAGCTGCCCGAAGGCCATTCAAAAAAGTACAGTGCATATTCTAAATAATTGAAATACTATAATCATAAAATTTGATTTTATCTTAATATTTTATTATGACTTTTATTAAAAAAGGAGTATTTTATGTCCTTAAAGAGCCTAAATTACATATTACGGGATTCTCCAATAAACACAATCAAGTAAAGTGGAAATATCATAACACTGTACAAGGTAAATTAAGCTTAATAAAGAGATATCCTATCAAATAAAAGGAAGTCAGACACCACATATACATGTCTTGTCTTAATGTTATACAATAAAATTAAAATATAGAGTTAAGGTTCGAGACAAAAGCTAACTACTCTTGATCCTTGTCACGTGGTTCTCTTATTAAGTACCTCAGAACTTGTGCCCATATCTTATTTCTAGAAGAGACTCCTGCCTAGGAGACTCTAAAAAGGTATATGTAAAAGTCTAAAAAAGTACTCGACCTACATCAAAATCAGGTTAACATAACAGCTATCTACATGCAATATAATGAACTATGCCCAGTGAGAGGATGTTTTAACAACACCGATAGAAAAGTTGTTAGCATAAACCAATATGGCTCCTCCCATTTGGACATGGTTCCCTACAAGAAAACTAAAAATAATATACTATTGCACATATCTCAGACCTAATAAATGTGCAATAACATTACACAAAAGATGTATGGATATGGCACAAAATAGAAAGGAACAATAGCCATACATCAAAAAGACTACCTAAATACCCTTGTCCTAGCCTAGCACATCATTTATTGCATATTGTCCTATTCACTACATCTAAGCATTTTTGCATAGTGCAGGGTGATGTCTAGGTGTATGAATTTGGCAAGGTCGCCGACACTGGCCTCATACTAAAAATTGAAGGAATCTAAAATACATCAGTAAAGGGGATAATAATTTAAATAAGGGGCTTATATATGACCTAAATATTATAATTTTAAAAAGTAGGATGAATAATATATATAATAAAAAATATCTATTTTTATACTTTAAAATATAGGACCTTTAAATGTAGGCCTGTAGTATGCAGGTGACATACATTGAAGCCCTTGAAATCTTAGCATTGTCATACACATGTTGGCCATAATACAAAAACTCACATTGCCCTTTGAGCTATTCTCAAGAGCAATGCTCAATTAAGAATTATGACCAACAAACGAGTCACTTACATAATGAGTAGGATTTGTCATCAAGAAATTTGGGCGATCAACATACAACATGCAAAAGACCCAACACTGATCATTCAACTTAGGCACGAATGATCATAAAAAAATTTCACAAAGGTGGGTCACACATCATGAAAATGCAAATGCAGGAATGCCACACACACATGATGCAAATGCAAATGCAGGAATGCCACACACACATGACATACACAAACTAGGTAAAACAGGTACAGGCCACCTATTGAGGAATTAAACCTTGCATGAGAACTAACCTGGGTACCATGCAATAGATAGAAAAATGTTATGAATGAGCTTGCATCGGGTATAGGACACATATAGAGGAATTACTCTTCACTTAAGGGGCACTTACACAAGATTATGAAAACTAGCAATCAGTGCAAAAGATACCTAAGACAAATGAAAAGAATACAAAGTACGATAAGTGCCAAATATGCTAAGTAATGTGATTCATGCCAAGTAAAATCATATACCTAGGTGGACACACAATGTGCCTCGGACGAGTTAAGTGGCTAGAAAGAATAACTCATACTAAACACAACATGAGAGACCTATGTCACTCCAAGATTGTGTCGTAGGGAGGTAAGGTAGCACAACTGTCGTGGAAGGAGATTGTTCAATAGGTGGCATTATTTGTGAGCCAAATCCTTGTAAAGTGTTAAAGTATCTTTAAATGTGCATAAAGTGAAGTATGTGGGAGTGATACTTATAGGTGGAGGTGCTCAAAGAGACACCGCAAGTAGGGGTGCTCAAAGAGACACCTAAAAATGCCAAATGCTAGACCACATACAAGGCAAACACAATGCGAAATGCAATACAAAAATTCATGTGAACTTGCAACGGTCAAATGAGATTAGTCAAAGCTGGCCGACCGGTCTGAAGTGATCAGCTGATTGGGCCAGGATGGCTGATCATACCAAAGTGATTGGTATATCAGGTCGGGGTGGTCAACCGGTCCAAAGTGATCAATAAATCAGGTCAGAGTAGCCAATCAAACCAATATGGTCGACCATTCAGGTCGATACGACTGATCAAACCCAATTGATCAGTCAATCGATTCAATAGAAGTGATTAAACGAAAGTGGTCAGTTGATCGTACCAGGATTGAACCAAAGTAATCGGTCGATCAATTAAACCAAAAAGATTGGTTGATCAGATTGGGGTAGCCAATAAAATAATTTTGAACACACAATCAAATTGCCATATGAAAAATGCTACACATAAAATGTGATGAAGGGCATACAACCAATGAAACCTTACGCACTCGATGACAAATCAAACTCATCATATCGACCTCACATAGAATCTAGGGCTATTATTGAAGTTGTTGCTATTATTTGGTATCCAACACAATGAAGGGACTACCTTTAATCTTCCGGCAAAATGCAAAGGGGCTTTTCCATAAAAGGAAACTTCACAAAAATAAAAATTTTCTTTGTAGACATAGACTTCTTGATATAGAAAAGGAGGATTGAAGAAATTCCTCATTCTCTAGATTGAGGTGGCTTCAACCCATTCATCAAGAGGTGAAGTTTCCAAACAATCATGAGATTATCATGCTCCCGAGGCACTTAAGTCATTTTTCTAAGGATTGAGTGAAAAATCTCAATGATTTGTAGGGTTTAAATCAACGAAAAGCACTATAAAATAGTGGCTAACTCTAACAAAAAATTCTAGCCCTGATTTCTTTATCAACTAGATTTGTGGGGCTTCCTAAGAAGGAAATTACTAGTTTTTGAAGACGTTGACAGTGCTTTTAGCTTGCTCCAAGTTCCTACTTTTCTTCGGCAATGATTGTCCTACTCCTTCACTAGAGGTGAAATAAGCTCTTCTTATCAAAGAGAGTCCAACCAAGCTCCAGGAAATTCTCCCCATGTTCCTTTGATTTTTCTCAGAAAAAAATGATGGCTGGTGAAGAGAACAGTGAGGAAGAAGAAGAAAACCAGGAATATGATGAAGAAGAAGGAGAGAATGGAGTAAGATCTCACCAAAACTTTTCAAAAGCTCTCCAAGACTCTGAAAATCTCTCTCTCGCTTCTTCCTAAGCTCTACACAATCAAATGTGTTCCATCTCTCTCCACATGATGTCTCACTTGCCTAACCACACCTTTGCTATGATATCTAGAAGTTCAACACTTCTTATCTGCGTCTTCAATAGAAAAACATCCAAAAATGGCAAAGTTTTCATAATCTATTGGTTTCTTTCCACAAATGGAAAAAGAATCGATAGATAAATGTTCCTTTTATAATAGTTAAAAGGTTGCAAATGGTAGATTTTTAAGGGCTGACTGTGCAAAACATGTGAAGAAGATATACTAGTGTGTTCAGGCCCAGATCCAGTTTAATTATTCTTGAACTTATTGTTTGCTGATACACTGATACACCAAAAATATATGCATTTTTACACCCATATTTTATACATATTTTTGGTGATATTGCACTTTAATGGAATATATTTATATATTTTGATACACGTTGTTAATTTTTAGGACTTCGAGTAAAAAAGAAGCAAAAAGGATGAAATTTGGAGTCAAAATGGAGATTTTGAAAAAAAAATTCAGCGTCGATGGTGCCAGAATAGGAGTCGACAGTCTCATTTGATAGAGAAGACAAATTTAATTAGATGGCCATTGGCGTCGACGGTGAGAGTGTCGGTGCAGACCCTATTTCTAGAAGATTCGACAAATTTGGATGCTTTTTGAAGAGTTTTTGGATGCACCTATTGGAGAATTAACCCTAGGCTCTATTTAGTGCTGAAATTGATCAGAAAAGAGGCCCCCTTCATACCTCTTCATGCTCCTCCTTACCACTTTACATCCTTCCATGCCATTCCACACCATTAGTCATTTATTTTCTTCATAGTTTTGAATTTTTATGGTGAGTTTAAGAGTAAATTCTTCTATAAGAAGTGTTGGATAGGGAGAGAAGTGCGAGATTTCTTCTTCCTATATTTTTTAAGAGAGGCTGCAATGGATTTGTTTTGAGAAAGAGTTTCAGATAAGTGTTGTTTGTTTATTATTGTTGTATGAACTTCTTTTTATATATAAAATTTGTGTTTTGTTGTATCTTTCTCATGAAATTTAAGTAGTTTCATTTATCTTTCTCCCTACTCTGAGATATGGTGAAATGAAGAGATAAAATGGATGTGCCAATATTAAAATATAAAATAAATTGTGATGGGTTTTCAACTTTTCTCTTAATTTACTTTTCAATCTGACTAATTGAATTGTTAAAATGTGTTGTGAAACAAACGATCCGGGAAATGGAGTATTAGTTCTACAACAGAGTAAGAATCACATTTAAGTCCATGAATAAGTATTTCGTTCATGGAATTCAATATAAATAAATAGGTAAATAAACATTATTGGGTGTAGAATTAGAGATTTTTAGGGTGACAGACTAAATCCTCAATTCAATCTTAGTGTTTAAGAACTCAAGTGAGAGTTAGCCTTCAGGGGAAGGGAAGCGCAAGCTAGTATCCTCCTAGCTAGCCACGGATTTAGGGACTAAACCTAAGATTATCCATGATTTTCTATAACTCTGAATGAGGGTAGAGAATTAAAATTGCTTCTACTTGTCACAATAAACATTTAAACTATTTATCTCATCTCATTTCACCGAAAACTCAGTATAGTAGGAAAGTGTTGACCTCATTTTTTGTTGAGGTTTAGTTTTTTCCTCTTTAGTAGCCTAAGATCTAGCCATAGGACTTTTCCTGTTGATTATTCCTAGAAAACTAGACATGGAACCCTCACCACTAGAAATTCCAAACTTTTCTCTGCTCAGCTTGAAGTTCCACATGTTGCTCTCAACCTCTAAATACTTAGTAGGTGGGGTCACTGTGGGGGAAACTCAAGATGAGTCACCCTTATGATTGTTGGACCTTATGGTTGACCTTGGGTGTTGTTCTGGAGCTAAGGCACTCACTACACTTATCTGTACCCACAACACTCATAACCCTGAACTCAAATTTCTAGCCTAGATCCCTTGATCTTTTGGGATACTCATGTAGATGGTCCCCTAAACCTACTAGCCCTAGGGCTATGGTTTGGCTAAGACCACTATGTAGAGGACCCAAAATGGGGTTCTCATTGGTACATGGCTTATTGGTGATGATTGGTACCTCAAATCTATCAAAATACCCATCTTGGCCTTTCACCCCTAAAACACCCCCAAATTACCAAAATACCCCCCTTTCCAAAAATTCCCAGAAAATCCCAATAAATCCCAAATATTCCCAATTTTATTTCTCTCAACTATCATATGANTGGTTGACCTTGGGTGTTGTTCTGGAGCTAAGGCACTCACTACACTTATCTGTACCCACAACACTCATAACCCTGAACTCAAATTTCTAGNAATTTCCCCAAATCCAACTCAAATGTCCACTAATTTGACCTCATTTGACCCTAATTTTAATCCTAAACTCAAATTAACTTTTTATATGACCAAAATAAACCAAATTCAAGCTCAATTGGTCCATTATTTGAGCCCAATTTTTATTTGGGTCAAAACCCCAATTTTGACTATATGATTTGATCTCACCAAATTGAACCCATAGCCTAGTCAATTGGCCTCAATTGATGCTGAAAATCTTTATAACAATCATATACATCAAAATCAACCATCAATTGACCTTGATGAAGTTTCAAATCCATTTGATTTTGGCCTAAATCCAAAATTCCCAAATTTAGCCCAGTCCAAATTGATTATTGTAAATGGTCAATAGGTACCTCATGAAGAGTTTTAAACATGAATTGGATGCCAATTTGGAGGTTAAGGCAATCAATTGGGCCTCATGAAGAGTTTTCAACATGAATTGGATGCCAATTTGGAGGTTAAGGCAATCAATTGGGGGAAATTTGGGGACTTAGCCAATTTGGGGCTAAATTTGGGAATTTTGGATTTAGGCCAAAATAAAATAGATTTAAATAGTTTTGAATATGAATTGGATGCCAATTTGGAGGTTAAGGCAATCAATTGGGTGAAATTTGGCCAACATGAATTGGATGTCAATTTGGAGGTTAAGGCAATCAATTGGGTGAAATTTGGGGACTTACTATAGGCTAACCCAAGCTAGACCCAAGCCTAGCCCAACATGACCAAATCGATTAAAATTCAAAATTCCTTCAAATTAACCCCCCAATTGGACTCAAAACCACAACATCAATTAAATTAAGATGTCTCGATCGGATGATCGGGAATCCCTCAGAGGAGGTAACCTGCGGTTGCTAAAGAGGCTTCCCACGGTTGAAATGAAATTATGGAACTCATTAAGTTGGGTTTAGTAAGTTTATTTGGACTAAGTGAATCCAATAGAAAATAGTGATGCCGGAACGAGGGAACCGTAGGATCCTAACCGGTGACGCTCTAATCAACTTTAGTATGCCCTCATAAAATATAAAGAACTTCAACCATAGGGCCACTTGATTTAATATTATAACTTATCGCAGCAGGAGCTTGGAGCTAGCATGGTGGGCAGCACGGCCATTTTCAACAGCAAAACCTATCTTCACCAACTAAACCAATCTTCCTTCCTTAGACTTAAATAATAAAGTCATAGGACTTCGAGGTTGTTTGCTTATGCAACGTAAGTCCTCACTTTGCATAGTCTTGCTATACAATATAAGCCCTGACTCGTCTTAGGATTCCGAGGTTGTCGTTTGTCATGACCTAAATCCTCATATCTTCCAGGTTATTTGTGTGATCATTTCAAACAAATGTAAGCCCTAACTAATAAAATTGGTAGGATGAAACACCTAAATACTTCTCCTCAAAGTTGAAGCCANGATTCATCGAGGCAGGAGCTTGGAGCTAGCATGGTAGGCAGCACGACCATCTTCAACAAAAAAACCTATCTTCACCAGCTAAACCAATCTTCCTTCCTTAGACTCAAACAACAAAGCCATAGGACTTTGAGGTTGTTTGCTTATGCAACGTAAATCCTCACCTTATCTAAAGCCATAAGACTTCGAGGTTGCTTGCTTATGCAACGTAAATCCTCACCTTATCTTTAGGCATTACATAGCCTTTCTATAAAATATAAGCCCTAACTCGACTTAAGATTCCGAGGTTGTCGTTTGTCATGATCTAAATCCTCATATCTTCAGGGCTATTTGTGTGATCATTTCACACAAATGTAAGCCCTAACTAATAAAATTGGTAGGATGAAACACCTAAATNCACAATATAAGCCCTAACTCATCTTAAGATTCAGAGGTTGTCGTTTGTCACAAACTAAATCCTCATATCTTCCAGGCTATTCATGTGATCATTTCATACAAATGTAAGCCCTAACTAATAAAATTGGTAGGATGAAACACCTAAATACTTCTCCTCAAAGTTGAAGCCAAGCATTAGGATAGCTTGGGAAGTCACCGAGGTTCGCGTCTGGATCCATGACATCCCCTAGTTCTTCTTTCTTTGGATTCTACAATAAAATGTTCCAAATTTGAACCAATNAACCTCTGGATCCATGACATCCCCTAGTTGTTCTTTATTTGGATTCTACAATAAAATGTTTCAAATTTGAAACAATCCCCTTGCACACCTCTATGTCCAATTTCTTTGAAGAGTCCTACCCTTTGAAATTCCTTGAAGATAATATTTCCTGATTTTTATCGAGAGTCTTTCGGTGACTTTGGTCATTTAAGATGTAATTAACTATAGGGGCTTGCCCTTATAGGAAGCATGTTCAAAGCGTTGAAGAGTCCTACCCTTTGAAATTCTTTGAAGATAATTTTTCTTGATTTTTATCGAGAGTCTTCTTAGGTGGCTTTGGTCATTTAAGAATATTTCATGATTTTTATCGAGAGTCTTCTTAGGTGACTTTGGTCATTTAAGATGTAATTAACTACTTTCTTGACTTTTATCGAGAGTCTTCTTAAGTGACTTTGGTCATTTAAGATGTAATTAACTATAGGCTAGATTTTTATCGAGAGTCTTCTTAGGTGACTTTGGTCATTTAAGATGTAATTAACTATAGGGGAATTTTTATCGAGAGTCTTCTTAGGTGACTTTGGTCATTTAAGATGTAATTAACTATAGGGGTACCCTTATATGAAGCATGTCCGAACCCAGCTTAATATAAACCCTATTTAATCTTTTATATTAAATATTTATAGGAAGCATGTCCAAACCCAGCTTAATATAAACCCCATTTAATCCTTTATATTAAATATGGTAACTTGTCGGCAAATACAAAGGTTTCGTAGACCAAACGGACGTCATACTTTCATTAGTTTATTTTGATCGAGCCTCATCCTCAATTCTTGTGTTTATCCTTTGGGATAGATACAAGATTTGAGGTACAATGCTCTTTCATTTTAAACTATGAAAATATGAGGTCAGTTTGATTTCATACTTCAACGTCCTTCCGAAGTGGACGACGGGATTTCGATTCCGGTGACCGACAGCTTCTTACGGGCAACCCCACAACCAAACCATCCCCAGAACAACGTCGATAGAAAGTTGCTTTTTCATATTAGAAAACTTCATCACATAAACATAGTTTGGTAGTTGACCAGAGGAAAATATGTTGAGATTTTCATACCTATTTTATACTATTTTTTATTATATTGCACTTTAAAGAAAGGTATTTTTGATGTTTTGTTGTAGGAATGATGAAATAGAGTCATTGGAGCAAAGATGCAAAAAGAAACGAATTTGGAGTCAAAAGAGCCAAAACGTGAAGAATTGAACTAGGGCGTCGACGGCGCCATCGACCGCACTGAAGGTGAGATTTTCTTGAGACTCTAGAATTAATTCATTAAGAAGGTCCGCTGACGGCGCACTCGAGGCTGTCGATGGTGAGCTCTGCGGTTATGTCCAACTAGGGTTTGGATGAGGAAAAATTTTGAAAGTATGCTTAGGAAACTCTTGGGAAAGCTCATCCACAACTTTAAAAGAAGATTTTGACCAAAAATTGAAGAGCCTGGAGCAATTCTAGAGGTCCTGGAGGTTATAGAGGTTCCATTAGAGTGTCAAAAGTGTGAGGAATTCCTTGAGAAATTGTAAGAGTGGAGGGAAAGTGAGAGATTTCTTCCTCCTTGCAGCTTCGAAGAGGAATTATGTGTGTTGTAAAGCAAGGAAGAGATTTAGAGGAACTTTGAGGAGTTTTCTTGGGGAGAAATTAGAGATAAGTTTATTATTATTGTAGTTTGTATGACTTTGCTTTTATATATGAATTCTGAGTTTTGTTGTGTTTTTCCCACGAGATCTGAGTAGTTTTCTCTGTATTTCTACTTGTCTTGAGATTTTTGAAATGGTGATTTGAATTGGTGGAGTCATGAAAATGATAAAGAAATTGTGATGATCTTTTTACTTTGATCTTAATTTACATTTAATCTGGCCAATTGATTTGTTAAAATATGTTGAGTTTTACCACTAAAGTGAAGATTACATCCAAGATTCAGGGAGTTCAAAGCCCTTAGAATTTGGGTGCAAATAAATAGGGAAATAAAATTATCGGGCGTAGAATTAGAGATTTTAGAGTGACAAACTAANATTTGAAGATAATATTTCCTGATTTTTATCAAGAGTCTTCTTAAGTGACTTTGGTCATTTAGGATGTAATTAACTATAGAGGATTGCCCTTATAGGAAGCATGTCTGAACCCAACTTAATATAAACCCTATTTAATCCTTTATATTAAATAGGGGNCTGCACACCTCTATGTCTGATTTCATTGAAGAGTCCTACCCTTTGAAATTCCTTGAAGATAATATTTCCTTTATTTTTATCGAGAGTCTTCTTAAGTGACTTTTGTCATTTAAGATGTAATTAACTATAGGGGCTTTCCCTTATAGGAAGCATGTTCGAACCCAGCTTAATATAAACCCTATTTAATTCTTTATATTAAATAGGGCTCCATGTCCGAACCCAGCTTAATATAAACCCTATTTAATTCTTTATATTAAATAGGGGAACTTGCAGCAAATACACGCAGACCAAACAGACGTCATACTTTTCTTAGTTTATTTGATCGAGCCTCATCCTCAAGTCTTGTAGACCAAACGGATGTCATATATTCCTTAGTTTATTTGATCGAGCCTCATCCTCAAGTCTTTAGACCAAACGGACGTCATACTTTCCTTAGTTTATTTGATCGACCATCATCCTCAATTCTTGTGGGACCAAACAGACGTCATACTTTCCTTAGTTTATTTGATCGAGCCTCATGCTCAATTCTTGTGTTTATCCTTCAGGATAGATACAGGATTAGAGGTATAGTGCTCTTTTATTTTAAACTACGAAAAATATGGGGTCAGTTTGATTTTATACTCCAACGTCCTTCCGAAGTGGGCGACTGAATTTCGATTCCAACAACCGACGACTTCTTACGGGCAACCCCACAAACAAACCATCCTCGAATTAACGCCGACACCCGACATACCATTTATTTAGTTCGGTTGACTTAACATTGAAATTTCTTTAAATTGTGGTACATGTCCTTCATAATAATTTTTTAATCGATGCCCATTAACTTTAAATTTCTTTCTAATTTTAGGATCCTTAACAAAAATAGTTCCATAATGATAGACTTTAATCACTTTAAATGGTCCTAACTATCTGGATTACAGTTTTCCTGGAAATTATCTCAATCTTGTATTATATAATAGAACTTCCTGTCCAAGTTCAAACTTCATATTAACACTCTTCTAATCATGCCTTGTTTTCATTTTCTCCTTATAGATTTTTGCATTATCGTATGCTTCATTTCTAATTTCCTCAAGTTCATTGAGTTTCAATAATCTTTTCTCACCAGCATCTTTTCGATTAAAATTAAATTCCTTAATAGCCCAAAATCCTTTATACTCCAATTCTACTAGTAAGTGACATGTCTTTCCAAAAATAAGTTTGTATGGGGAAATTCCTATACGAGTCTTATAAGCAGTTCTATATGCCCATAATGCAGTATCTAATCAAGCAGCCCAATAAAATTTATAAAGATTTACAGCTTTTTCTAAAATTCATTTTATTTCATGATTTGATATTTCTTCTAGACCGCTAGTCTTAGGATGATAAGCAGTGGAGAATCTATGCATATTATTGTATTTTTTTATCAATTTATCGATTCTCTTATTTCTAAAACGGGATCCTCCATTAATAATATTTACTCTCGGCATTCCATATCTTGTAAAAATATTTTTATTTAAAAATTTAGAAACACTCCGAGCATCACATTTAGGTACAACAACATCTTCAATCCATTTGGACATATAATCAACAGTAAGTAATATATATAAGTTTTCAAATGAAGACATAAATGGTCTCATAAAATATAATCCCCGCACATCCAAAATTTTAACTTCCAATGTGTAATTTAGAGGCATTTTGTTTCTTCTAGAAATATTTCCTACTCGCTGACATCGATCACATGTTTTAATATATTGATTAATATCTCTAAAAAGAGTAGATCAATAAAATCCAGCTTGCAAAATTTTATAAGTAGTTCTATTTGTTCCAAAATTTCCTCCAAATTAAGAATTATGACACCTTTCAATTATTTGTTGAGCTTCTTCATAAGGCACACACCTTCTAAAAATTAGATCCTTACATTTTTTATATAAATAGATTTTTGAATCATATATAAATTTCTTATTTGTTGTTTCTTAATATCTGGTGGTAGAATATCACTTACAATATAATTTACTACATCAGCATACCACGGTGTATCTATTTCATTAATATTATATAATTGTTCGTCAGGGAAATTTTCTAAAATTTCATTTGCAAAATTAGTTAATATTTCTTTTTCTAGCCAATACAAATGATTAGCTATTTGATTACCAATTCTCTTTCTATCAAATGCAGTAAAATTAAACTCTTGCAAAAGAAGTATCCATCTAATTAACCTTTGTTTAACATCCTTTTTTTGCATTAAATATTTAATAGCAGAATGATCTGTATGCACTATAAATTTAGTTCCAATTAAATAAGGTCTAAATTTATCAAAGACATAAACTACAGCTAATAACTCTCTTTCAAGAGTAGTGTAGTTAATTTGAGCATCATTCAGAATTTTAATAGCATAATATATTACTTTGTAAATTTTTTTTGTTCATTTGTCCTAAAACAACTCCAATAACATAATCACTAACATCGCACATTATTTCAAATGATTTTTCCCAATCAGGTTGGACTATTATAGGGGTAGTGATTAATTTCTCTTTCAATAGTTCAAATGCTTTTATGCATTCCTCATTAAATTCATATTTTGTATCTTATTCTAAAAGTTGGTATAATGTCTTAGTTATTTTTGAAAAACTCTTTATATAACATCTGTTGAAAATAATATCTTCTAGAAAACTTCTTACCCCTCTGACTTTAGTTGGTGGTGGGAATTTTTCAATAACTTGAACTTTTGCAGGATCTACTTCCATGTCATTTTTAGAAATTTTATGCCCAAGTTCAATTCCTCCTGTAACCATAAATTGACATTTTCCCAGCTTAGTACTAGGTTAATTTTTTCACATAATTTCAGAACTTTTTCTAAATTATTTAAGCATAATTCAAATGATGTCCCAAAAAGAGAGAAATCATCCATAAATACTTCTATTCCATGTTCAATACTAAATATTGACATCATACATCATTGAAATGTTGCATGTGCATTGCATAGTCCAAAAAGGAATTCAACGAAAAGCAGATGTTCCATAAGAGCTTGTAAATGTTGTGTTGTCTTGATCCTAAGGAGAAATTGGAATTTAAGGATAACCAATATATCCATCTAAAAAAGCAGTAATATTTGTTTCCAACCAATCTATCCAAAATTTGATCCATAAAGGGTAAAGGAAAGTGATGTTTCCTGGTGGCTAAGTTTAATTTTCTATAGTCTATACAAATTTGCCAACCAATAACTTGTCTTATTGGAATTAATTCATTTTTCTCATTTACTTCAATGGTCACTCCTCCTTTCTTTGGAACACAGTGAATTGGGCTAACCCAAGCACTATCTAAAATAGGATATATAATTCCAGCATCTAACCATTTTAAAATTTTTTTTTTAACAACTTCTTTCATTATTGGGTTTAATCTCCTCTCAGGATCAGCTTTAGGTTCGTATTGATCATCTAATAGAATTATGTGCATACAAATTGAATGACTAATTCCTTTAATATTTGTTAAAGTCCATTAAAAAGCATTTTTATATCTTTTGAACATTTCTATTAATTTTTGCTCTTGAATTTCAATTAACGCAGAAGATACAATAACAGACAATCTGAATGAATCTCCTAAAAATACATATTTTAAATGAACAGGTAATACTTTTAGTTCAAGTTCAGGTGGTTTATTACTTAAGGGAATAAGATTTTTATTATTATTTTCCAACAAATCTAAAGTTTTAAATTTGTCCTGAATATGATCTAAGTTTTCTTCTTTTATTTCATCTTCATTTTCACTAACTTCTCCTTGCTTTAATTGTTCTTCAACCTCTTTCTTAAATTGCTCATTACTTAGATAATCAATAACTTCCATCCTAAAACATTCACTGTCTCTTTCTTTGTAGGATATTTCATAGCTTTTGTAATATTAAATTGTACTTCCACCCTCATTATTAATTCTTCTTTTTTCACATCTGTCACAGCTCTCCCTGTTGCAAGGAATGGTCTCCCCAAAATAATAGGAATCTCTTTATCTTCCTCCATATATAATATTATAAAGTCAATAAGAAAAAATAAATTTATCCAATCTTACTAATACATCTTCTATAACTCTTTTAGGATAGGTGATTGATCGATCAGCTAACTGAGGAGTTACAGTAGTGGGGGAAATCTCTCCTAAATCTGAACGTTTTAAAATTGATAGAGGCATAAGATTGATACTCGCTCCTAAATCACATAATGTTTTTCCATAAAACTTTTCACCAATTACACAAGGTATAGTAAAACTACCAGGATCTTTTAACCTTTTAGGAAGCTTTTTCTGGATAATAGCGCTACATTCTTCACTAAGTGCAATAGTCTCATGATCTACAAACTTCCTTTTGTTGTTTAATATAACTTTCATAAATTTCACATAACTTGACATTTATTCCAAAGCCTTAATTAAAGGAATGTTTATCTTTAACTTTAAGGATTTTCAAAAATTTTGTGAATTGTGTCTTTATTCTTCTATTTTAGTCATTGAGGAAATGGACATAATGGTTTTTCTTGAGGAACTTGTGTTTGTTCATTTTCATTATGGTCACTTTCCATCTCTTCCATCTCCTCATCAACTTCATTTTCTCTTTGGATTCTTTTTCAACTTATTTTCCACTTCATAATTGAATTGATTTAATTTGTTCTTTATTTTAATCTTTGAGATTAGCTTCCAAAGTACTCAAAAGATTTCCTGAAGGTTTGTTACTAAGTGCAGTAGCAATATACCCTAATTGATTTTCAATATTTCTAATAGCAGCCACTTGATTTTGTATTTGAATTCCCATATTCAAGATTACCTTTTCCATCGTTAACATCTTTTCCTTAACTTGTGTTTTAGGGTTAGAGTTAAATCCAAGAGGATAATAAGGTCGATAATTATGATTTCCTTTGTTATTTAAATTTTCTGAGGGGTTCATTGAATTGTTATAAGTACTCCAACTAAACTTAGGGTGATGTTTCAATCCAGGTGTAATAGTTAGAGTAAGGATTATTATTTTAATTATTAATAACATTCAAAGTTTCATAAGATGATTGAGTATCAATTAGCTGGCCTAGTGAACTATCCTCTAATACTTGTGGTATTTGAGAATAGTTCACTCCAATTTGCTAATTCTTTTTGATATAGCAACAATATGTGATGTTAAAATAGACATTGCATCAGATTCATGAATACTAGCTACTCTCTTAGGATTTACCCGTTTAGAGGGCAATTGAAAATTATTAGTAGTCATTTCGTCTATTAAAGAGTATACTTCATCAAAAGTTTTTGACATTAAAGATCCACCTACAGCAGCATCTATAATACATCTAAGTGATCCTACTAATCAATTGAAAAAAGTTTGAATTATTAACCAATCTAGTAAAGCATGGTGTGGAAATTTTCTAAGGAGATCCTTAAATCTTTCTTAGGCTTAATATATTGATTCCCCTTCAAAATGACAAAAAGATGTAATATCGTTTCTAAGCTTAGCAATTTTTTAGGGTGGAAAATATTAGCCAAGAATTTTTATCATAGTTCTCCCCAAGTTCTGATAGATCCAAGTTCTAATGAGGTTAACCAAGCTTTAGCTTTATAATTTAATGAAAAAGGAAAAGTTTAAGCCTAACAACATCATTTGACACTTTGTCATATTTAAAAGTAGTACAAATCTCAAGAAAACTAGCAAGATGTAAGTTAGGATCTTCAGGAGGTGTTCCTCCAAACTGATTATTTTGTACCATTTGGATATAAGCAAGTTTAAGCTCAAATGAATTAGCAAAAATATCAAGAATTTGAATAGTTTAGTGAAGTTCATCTGCTGTTGGATTAGCATAATCTTGTAAAGGTCTTTGTCAATTTTCATTTCTTTGATTATCTATGTTATTCACCATTTTGTTCAACATTTTAATTTCTTCTTGTTATTTTTGAATTTTTCTAATAGTACATTCTAATTCTGAATCGTAAGGTACTTAGCCTTCAGATTCAATATTATGCATAAACAAATATAATAAGCAAAAAAGATTTCTTAAAAATACTCTTAAATATATAGTTATACATTTTTTGGATTTTTGATTTTATAATTTTTTTGATGATTTGTATTTTGTATATTTTTATCTTTAAATTTCCTAGTTTACCAAATCTATTTAATTTATTATTACCTTCCCCAACAACGGTGCCAAAAAAATTGATACGGATTTGTTGAAATATAGTTGTGTAAAATTTATAAAGTTGAATCTGCTTTACAACAGTGTCAAAAACTTGAAATGGTATTTTATTAATAATAACGTTCAACGCTTAATGTTGGTATTCTACCCAACTATATGTATCGTTATCAAATAATAGAAGACTTTCTGTTTAATTCCCAAATATCGATCTCACGAGGAAGGTTTAAATTTGAAATGATAAATTAACTAGAAAATTCACAGAAATCAAACAAAATTAGTGTCACTAATTTTGAATGTGTAAGATGCTAACAAAAATAAATTATTAATTACTTGCAAAAATTAAATGCAGAGTTTAAAACTGAAACTACTAAACTCTCTTTATGTGGTGAAGATTTCTTATATGGAAAAGCATCTTTCCCACTACATTGAGCTTTTAGTGAAATGAGATGAGATAAATGGTTTAAATATGTATTGTACAAAATAGAAGCAATTTTAATTTTGTACCTTGATTCAGTTTTATAGAAAATCATTGGCTAATCTTAGGTTTAGTCCCTAAATCCATGGCTAGGTTAGGAGGATATTGGCTCCCACTTCAGAGCTCCCCCTTCCCTTCCCCTAAATGCTAACTCTAGGTTTAGTTTTTAAAAACTAAGATCGAATGGGGGATTATTAGTCTGTTACCCTAGAAATCTCCAATTCTACACCAAAAAAGTATATTTCTCTATTTATTTGAATTTAATTACATGAACGAAATACTTTTTCATAGACTTAAATGTGATTCTCACTCTGTTGTGGAACTCATACTCCATTTCCCAGATCATATGTTTCACAACATATATTAACAATTCAATTGGCTAGATTGAAAATTAAATTAAGAGCGGAGTTAAAAATCCATCATAATTTATTTTAAATTTTAACATTGGCACATCCACATTATCTCTTCATTTCACCATATCTCAGAGTAGAGAGAAATATAAAAGAAACTACTCAGACTTCATGAGAAAGATACAACAAAACACAAATTTCATATATAAAAAAAAGTTTATACAACAATAATAAACAAACAACACTTATGTGAAAATCTTTCTCAATGCAAAACCTTTGTAGCCTCTCTTAGGAAATGTAGGAAGAAGAAATCTCTCACTTCTTTTCCTCTCCAACACTTTCTTAGACAAGAATTCACATTTAAACTCACCAAAAAAACTCAAAAATATCAAAATAATAACTAACTATTAGTGTGGAATGGCGTAGAATGTAGGTGTGTGGAAAGAAAAACTAATTGAGTGGAAGAATTCAAAATGGTGCAAGGGGTTTTGGGGGGGGGGCTTTTCTGATCAAATTTCAGTCCTAAATAGAGTCTAGGTTGGTTCTCCAATCGGTGCATCCAAACACTCTTCAAAAAGCATCCAAATTCATCAAATCCTCTAGAAACATGGCCTGCACCGACACTGGCGCCATCGGCGTCTGAGGCCAATCAATTAATTCCTTCTTCTCTATCAAGCGACACCGTCGGCACCAGTCTAGCATGGTCGGCACTGAATAATATTTTAACTTCTCCATTTTGACTCCAAATTTCATCCTTTTTGCTTCTTTTTTGCTCCAAGTCCCAAAAATCAACAACTTATAATAAAACACAAAAAATACTCTCCATTAAAGTGCAATATCACAAAAAATGAGTATAAAATATGGGTCTAAAAATGCATATATTTTTGGTGTATCTGGGGCAATTGCATGGAATGGATCATGAGTCTGATAGTCGAGCTATTGTTACCACCGTCACTACCAAGTTTGTTGCAGAGCGACGTGATGTTCAAGAAAGACCTACAATTAAGTTGGTTAAAGAGAAAGAAATCAATGATAAAGTGAAGAAGCTCAGAGCTGAGATTTCAGAGTTGGCGAAGGAGTGACGAATGATTTTTGAGGATGACGATTAAGATTTTTTTTACTATCTTGAGGAGGAATTCATCAATATTGATGTCATTGAGACCAAGGTCGCTACATCTGTGTGCGATGCTACACCTTTTATTATGTAGAATGCCACAAATAACTTGCAAAAGGTAATTGAGCTAAGGGACAAACAAATTAGTCAAGTAGAGAAGAGGATGGAGGAGATGGCCACCACCATAGCTATCATGGCTACAATGGATGGACAATCACAATCATAACAGATGGCATATCTAGAGTTCAACTGATGCACCAAAAATATATGTATTTTTAGACCTATATTTTATACATATTTTTCAAGATATTGTACTTTAAAGGAAGGCATTTTTTATGTTTTATTGCACGTTGATGATTTTTAGCACTTGAAGAAAAAAATGATGGAATTTGGAGTTAAAATTGCATTTTGGAAGAAATACTCAGTTTTGATGGTGCCAACATGGACGCCAATGGCGCCAATATGAAGGAGGAGTCCAGAATAGCAGGGGCGCTGATGGCACTGGACTTGGCACCAACGGTGCCATCGTGGGTGTCAATGGTGCCAATTTTGGTGTTATAAAACATTCGATGAATTTGGGCGCTTTTTGAAGAATTATTGGATACACCTCTTGGAAAACCAACATTATGCTCTATTTAGAGCAAAAATTTATCAAAGAAAAGGGGGTTTAGTCTGTCATTGAGTTTTTTTTAGTGTTCCACTGTGTGTATTTTTTAGTGTGGTGAATCTAAGTGTGATTTCTTCTAAGAGTTGTTGGAAAGGAAGAGAAGTGAGAGATTTCTTCTTCCCTACATTTTTGAAGAGAAAATCAAGAGTCTTGTAAAGAGAGAAAGACTCCAAGAAGAGCTATAAGGGATTTGCTTTGAGGAATACTTAAGGATAAGTACTGTTTATTTATTATTGTTGTATATACTTTCATTTATTTATGAAATTTGTACTCGGTCATATCATTTTCATGAGGTATAAGTATTTTTCTTTGTATTTCTCCTAACTCTGAGATATGGTGGAACGAAGAGATAATTTGGATGTGCTAATTTTAAAATATAAAATAAGTTGTGATGATTTTTCCCTTTGTTCTTAATTTACTTTTTGATTTGACCAATTAAAATGTTAACATCTGTTGTGAAACATACTATCCAGGAAATATAATATTTATTTTACAACAAAGTGAGAATCACATTCGATTCCATGAAGGAGTGTTTCATTCATGGAATTGGGTGAAAATAAATAGGGAAATATATATTATTGGGCAGAAAATTGGCCATTCTAGGGTGATAGACTAAAATCCCAAAATTAGACTTAGTGTTTACAAACTAAAACGAGAGTTAGCCTTAAGTGGAAGGGAAGTGGGAGCTCTTGAGTGAGAGCCAGTATCCTCCTATCCAAACCACAGATTTAGAGACTAAACCTAAGATTAGCCAACGATTCTTTATAACACTTCACTAAGGGTAGAGAATTAAAATTGCCCCTATTTGGCACAAGACATAATAAAACAATTTATCTCTCTCATTTAACCAAAAACTCATTGTAGTGGGAAAGATGCTTTCTCATATTAGATAACTTCATCATAAAAATATAGTTTGGTAATTATTATTTAGATTTTTTTTATAATTTTGCTTATAGTAGATTTTTATTATTATTGTGAATTTCCTAATTTAAATTTCCATTGCAAATTTAAACCTTCCTTGTGGGATCGATATTTGGGGCTTAAACAAAAAGTCCTGTATTACTTGATAACGATACATATACTTGCTTAGAATCCCAATATAAATTTCTTCAATTTCTTATTCATAAAATAACAAATCAAGTTTTTGGTGTCGATGCATAGCGGAGTCAACTTTATTAACTTTACACATCTATATATTTAGGGATCAAGTTTTTAGGCATCATTGTCAGGGTAGGTAACGGTAAATTAAATAGATTTGGTAAATTAAGAAATTTAGCGATAAAGTAAATAAAATAAAATTTAAAAATCATAAATCATAAAAAAAATATCATAAAATATTTTTTGAAATTTAAGAGTACTTTTAAGAAATTTCCTTTGCTCATTATATTTATTTATGCGTAGTATTGGATCTGAAGGTTTAGTACCTCACGATTCAGAATTACAATGAACTATTAGAAAAGTTTGAAAACAATAAAAAGAAATTAGAAATTTGAACGAAATAGCAAATAACTTAGATAATCAAATAAATAAAAATTGACAAAGTCCTTTAAAAGATTATGTTAATCCTACAACAGATGAACTTCATTTGACAATTCAAAATCCTTAAGTTGCTGCTAATTCATTTGAGCTTAATCCTGCTATTATCCAAATGGTACAAAATAATCAATTTGGAGGAATACTTACTGAAAATCCTAACTTGCAGCTTGCTAGTTTTCTTGAAATATGCGCTACTTTTAAATATGATGGAGTGTCTAATGATGGTGTTAGGCTTAGACTTTTTCTTTTTTTATTAAGGGACAAAGCTAAAGCTTGGCTAAATTCATTATCACTTGGATCTATCATAACTTGGGGAGAACTACCACAAAAAATTTTAGCTAAATATTTTTCACTTTTGAAAACTGCTAAGCTTAGAAATAATATTACATCTTTTTGTAAGTTCAAAGGGAAATCAATATATGAAGATTGGGAAAGATCTAAGGATCTCCTTAGGAGATGTTCACACCATGCTTTACCAAATTGATTAATAATTGAAACTTTTTACAATGGATTAGTTGGATCAATTAGATCTATTATAGATGTTGCTGCAGGTGGACCATTAATGTCAAAACCTTTTCATGAAGCATATTCTTTAATAGTGGAAATGACTACTAATAATTTTCAATGGCCCTTTGAACAGATAAATCAAAAGAGAGTAGCTAGTATTCATGATTCTGATGCAATGTCTATTTTAACATCTCAAATTATCGTAATACCAAATAAGATTGATCAAACTGAAAGGAATTATTCTCAAATACCACCAGTGTTAGAGGAAAATTCACTAGGACAGATAATTGATAGTCAATCATCTTATGAAACTATGAATGTTGTAAATAATAGAAATAGTAATCCCTATTCTAGTTATTATAATCTTGGATGGAACAATCACCCTAATCCTAGTTGGAATAATTATAACAATTCGGTTAACCCCTCAACAAATTTAAGTGACTAAGAGAATTCTAACAATAGCCCTTATTATCCTCCTGGATTTAATAATAACTCACAAGTTAAAGAAAATAAGTAGACTATGGAAGAAGTAATGTTGAACATGGAAAATCAAATACAAAATCGAGGAGTTGCAATTAGGAATATTGAAAATCAAGTAGGACATATTCCTACTACACTTACTAACAGACCTTCAGGAATTCTTCATAGCACAGTTGATATTAATCTAAAATATCAAAATAAGGAGCAAATTAAAGTTATTCAATTATGAAGTGGAGACAAGAATCTAAAGAGAAACTGAAGTTGAGAAGGAGAAGGTAGAAATTGAAAGTGGAAATGATGAAAATCAAACAATAAAAATTTCTTTTGAAAAACTGCCACTTCCGTTTCCTCAATGATTGAAGCAGAAGAATGAAGATAAACAATTTAAAAGATTTTTGTAAATCCTTAAAAAGTTAACGATAAATATTCCTTTCATTGAGGCTTTGGAACAAATGTCAAGTTATGTGAAATTTATGAAGGATGTACTAAAGAAGAAGAGGAAATTTGCAGATCATGAGACCGTTGTACTCACTGAAGAGTGTAGCACAATTATTCAGAAAAAGCTTCCTGAAAAGTTAAAAGATCCTGGTAGTTTTACTATACCTTGTGCTATTGGTGAGAAATTTTTTAGAAAAGCCTTATGTGATCTAGGAGCTAGTATTAATCTTTTGCCTCTATCAATTTTTATACGTTTAGATTTAGGAGAGATTTTCCCTACTTCTATAACTCTTCAATTAGTTGATCAATCAATAACTTATCCAAAAGGAGTTATAAAAGATGTATTAGTGAAAGTGGATAAATTTATTTTTTCTATTGACTTTATTGTATTAGATATGGAGGAAGATAAGGAGATTTCTATTATTTTGGGGAGACCAATGAGAGTCAATGATCATTAATAGATGTGCAAAAATGAGCGTCAAAGGGATCAATGATCAGTCAAAGGGAGAGTTGTGATAGATGTGCAAAAATGAGAATTAATAATGAGAGTCAATGATCAAGAAGTAACATTTAATATAACAAAAGCTATGAAATATCCTGTGATAGAAAAATATAATGAATGTTTTAGAATGGAAGTTACTGATTATCTAAGTAATGAGTGATTTAAGGGAATGCTTGAAGAAAAATTAAGGTAATAAGTGAATTATGAGAATGAGAATGAAATAAAAAATGAGAATTTAGATTATGTTCAAGACAAATTTGAAAATTTGGACCTTTTGGAAAATGATAATAAAAATCTTATTCTTTCAACTATTAAATCATCTGAACTTGAACAGAAAGTATTACCTGCCCATTTAAAATATATGTATTTAGGATATTCATCTATATTGCATGTTATTATATCTTCGCATTTAATTGAAATCCAAGAACAAAAATTAGTAGAAATGTTGAAAAGATGCCTTTGGATGGAATTTAGCAGATATTAAATGAATAATCCCTTCAATATGTATGCAATGAACTCAATTAGATGAACAATACAAACTGAAAGCTGATCCTCAGAGGAGATTAAACTCGATAATGAAATAAGTTATTAAAAAGGAAATCTTAAAATGGTTAGATGTCATAATTATATATCCTATTTTGAACAGTGCTTGGGTAAGTCCGATCCATTGTGTTCCAAAGAAAGTAGGAGTAACAGTTGAAGTAAATGAGAAAAAATGAATTAATTTCAATAAGAAAAGTTACTTGCTGGAAAATTTGTATAGACTATATAAAATTAAATATAGCAACCAGGAAAGATCATTTTCTTTTACTATTTCTAGAGCAAATGTTGTATAGATTGGTTGGGCCAAAATATTACTACTTTCAAGATGGATAAACCTGGTATCATCAAATTCCAATTGCTCCTAAGGATCAAGAAAAAAACAACATTTACATGCTCTCATGAAACATTTTCTTTTTGTAGAATGCCTTTTGAACTATGTAACACACCTATGAAATTTCAAAGATGTATGATGTCAATTTTTTATAATTTAATTGAACATGGATTGGAAATATTTATGGATGATTTTTCTGTATTCGGAGCTTCATTTGAATTATGTTTAAAAAATTTAGCAAAAGTTCTGAAATAATGTGAAAAAATCTAATACTAAATTGGGAAAAATGTAAATTTATGATTGCAGGAGGAATTGTACTTGAGCATAAAATTTTTGAAAATGGCATGAAAGTAGATCTAACAAAAATTCAAGTTATTGTGAAGTTACCACCTCCTACTACGGTTAGAGGGGTAAGAAGTTTTCAAGGACATGCTGGTTTCTACAGGCGTTAAATAAAAAATTTTTCAAAAATTATTAAGCCATTATGTCAAATTTTGGAATTGGATACGAAATTTAATTTTAATGAGGAATGCATAAAAGCATTTGAACTACTGAAAGAAAACTTAATCACTGCTCCTATAATAATTCCACTTGATTGAGAGAAACCATTTGAAATAATGTGTGATGCTAGGATCATGCTATTGGAGCTGTTTTAGGGCAAAGGTATAATAACATATTTAAAGTAATATATTATGTTAGTAAAACTGTAAATAATGCTCAAACTAATTACACTACTATTGAAAGAGAGTTATTATCTATTGTCTATGCCTTTGATAAGCTTAAACCTTACTTAATTGGAGCTAAATCTATAGTGTATACAGACCATTCTGCTATCAAATATTTGATGCAAAAGAAGGATGTTAAACCGAGATTATTTAGATGGATACTTATGCTACAAGCAATTTTGTGGTAGTAGATAGAAAGGGAACTGCTAATTAAATAGCTAATCGTTTGTCTACACTAGAACAGAAAATATTAACTAATTTTGCAAATGAAATTTTAGAAACTTTTCTTGATGAGCAATTGTATAGTATTGATATAAAGAATATACCATGGTATGTCGATATAGTAAATTATATTATGAGTGATATTCTACTAGCAGATGTAAAGAATCAAAAATTAAAGAAATTTTTTCATAATTAAAGATTCTATTTTTGGGATGACCCATATTTATATAAACAGTGTTAGGATTTGACCATTAGAAGATGTGTGCTTTACAAAGAAACTAAACAAATCATTGAACGATGTCATGATTCTGAATTTGGAAGACATTTTGGAACAAGTAGAATTGCACATAAAATTTTACAAGCAAGATTTTATTGGCTTACTATTTTTAAAGATGTTAATGAATATATTAAAACATGTGATCGATGCCAGCTGGTAGGAACTATTTCTAGAAGAAATGAAATGCCTTTGAATTACATATTGGAAGTTGAAAATTTTGATGTGTGCGAATTGGATTTTATGGGACCATTTATGCCTTCATTTGGAAATTTATATATATATGCTTGTTGTTTATTATGTGTCCAAATAGATTGAAGCTATTGTAGTACCTAAATGTGATGCTCGAAGTGTGTCAAAATTTTAGAAAAAAAACTTTTTTACAAAATATGGAATGTCGAGAGTGATTATTATGGATGAAGGATCTCATTTTAGGAATAAGAGGATTGAGAATTTGATTAGAAAATATAATATTATGCATAGATTATGTACTGCTTATCATCCCTAAACTAGCGATCTAGTAGAGATATTAAATAGGGAAATAAAGCGACTTTTAGAAAAAGTTGTAAATCTTATAAATTGGATTGGTCTGTTGATACACCTAAAATATATAGTATTTTTATACACATTTTTATAACTATTTTTGAGATAATGCGCTTTAATGAAAGGTATTTGTGTGTTTTTCTTATAGGAACAATCAAATGGATGAAAAAGGTTAAAAGGAGTGAAAAAGGGTCAAATTTGGAGCAAGAATGAAGAAATGTGCAAAAATGAACTTGGGTGCTCAGGTGCCCACGATTGGCACCTAAGCATCAGAGCAACTATGCCTAAGCGCCAATTATCATGCACTTTAGTCCCAAAGTTAGTTACTTGAAGAAATATTTGATTGGAGCGGAATTTTGAAGTGTTTCAAGCAACCCTTGATAAAAACATGTGAAATAGCCCATGGACATGAAAATTCATTCAATAGGCATTTGAGGAGATGATACACCTAATATGTATAGTGTTTTTAGACACATTGTTATATCTATTTTTGAGATATTGCGCTTTAATAAAAGGTATTTTTGTGTTTTTCTTGAAGATATAAGTAAAAATGGTGAAAAATGCTTAAAGGAGTGAAAAAGTATCAAATTTGGAGCAAAAAGGTGAAAAATGTGCAAAAGAGTTTTAGCGCCTAAGCGCTAGATTCGGCGCTTAAGCACTGATTAAACAGAGAAGGCCGTGCCTAAGCACCAGAGGCCCTGGGCTTAAGCGCCAGTGGCAGTTATTGGATGAGTAAATTCGGTTTTTAAGAATTTTGTAGAGGTTTTTGAGGCACTCATTGGCTTAATAGGTAGTTATAACCACCATGGATGAATATTATCACGAAAGGATGCATCTCTTGGGGAAATAGATCAAATCTAATTATATTTTGAAGAGAAACCAATGCACATTTTCTAAAATTATAAAAGAAAGAAGAGAGGACTTAGAAAAGATTCCCGAAAGTATTGGAAAGTTTTGAAAGTTTTCATTTGGGGAGTTAGTTTGGTGAGATTTTCAGGAACCACTTTTACTTTTATTTTATCCTTTTTGTTATTTTATTTTGAGAGATTATAAAGAGAAGAAAATCAAAGGAACTTCAAGAGTTTGGTGGAGGACTTGAGATAAGTTTTTATCTTTTTGTTTTGTGACTACTTTTGGTTTTAATTGAGACTTGTTGTTGGTTTTACAATGATTTCTTCTTTTAAACTAAAGTATGATTTTGTTTTCTCTATGGATTTTGAGTAGTTATCTTTACCTTTCTTCTTAAAATGATAAGAAATTATGTTTTGGATGGAAGTTGTGGAAAGTATTAATCTTCAATTATGCAAAAAGTTGTGATGATTTAAATTCATGCACTTCATTTACTTATTGATTTGGCCAATCCAGATGTTAAAATTTGTTGTGAGAACATGTAAGAACTGGGCTGATATTGTCTCAGTCAACAACTTGAAAGAATCACATGAGGTTATATGAATGAGAATGTAGTTCATATGATTGAGTGCAAACAAATAGGGAAATATTCATTGAAGAGTGTAGAGTTGGAGGACTTTAAAGTGACAGATTAAAGGCCCCTAACTTGGTTTATTATTTTAGGTTCCGATACGAGATGTTAGCCTCGAGGTGGAGGGAATCGAGGGAACTCTAGAGTGAGAGCTAGTATCTTCCCTGCCTAGCCGGTCTGTTAGCCCCCTGGTGGAGGGAATCGAGGGAACTCTAGAGTGAGAGCTAGTATCTTCCCTGCCTAGCCGGTCTTTCAGATAACTCTGGAGTGAGAGCTAGTATCTTCCCTGCCTAGCCGGTCTTCAGAACTATTCAAACTTTGCTCTAGAGTGAGAGCTAGTATCTTCCCTGCCTAGCCGGTCTTCAGAACTATTCAAACTTTAAATAGCCAATGTTCTTTATAGCATCTCTAGTAAGGTAATGAATATTATTGCTTCTATTTGGCACAACACAATTTGCATACTTCCATAACAGAATTTCTATACTTTTTACTGATTCATAATAAGAAGAAAGATATTTTCATAGTGCTTTTCTTCTAGAAAAATTGTAGTTATCTTTTTAAAGTGTTATTGTTCAATAAAAATATTGAAAATACCAAAAATATTTAAATTTTCATTACTGCAAAAATAATCTTTAGTTTAGATAATTATCTTTTTATTAAAAATAAAAATTTTGTTGTATAAGAGTACATATTGCGTGTTCTCCCTGTGGGTTCGATATTCAAGTCTTAATCAAAAAGTCCTATATTAATTGATAACGCTACGTATACTTGTGTAGTATCCCAATAGATATAAATTAAAAGTTAAATTCTTATTTTTCTTTAGGATCAAGTTATTAGTTTTGTTTTAAAGTAAGGATATATAAGTGAAATATAATCTAACATATTGTTGTACTGTGCATATTAGCAGTATCTAGGGATCAAGTTTCTGGCGCCGTTGCTGGGGAGAAATTGATTTTAAAAGCAAATTTCTATTCTTAGAAAGTCTTATTTAAACTTTAAGTTATCTTATCTTATCTTATTTTATTTTGTTTATTTTTTTATTTTATTATATATTAGTGTATGCATAGGTCAGGTTCTGAAGGACTAGTGCCCTACAAAAAATAAAAAAAAAACCATAAAAATTATAAATTTTGAAAAATCTAAAAGAATAACAGAAATGGCAGACCAAAATAAGCAAAATGCTGAAATTCATCAAGAGTTTAGACCTTTAAGAGATTATGCCAACCCTATTGTAGATGAACTTCATTGTAGTATTCAAAAACCTACTGTAGTGGCTAATTCATTTGAGCTTAAACGTGCTATTATCCAAATGGTATCAAATAATCAGTTTGTGGGATCACCAACTGAAGATTCAAATTTACGTCTTGTTAATTTTCTAGAATTGTGTGCTACATTTAAATACAGTGGTGTATCAAATGATGCCACAATACTAAGGTTATTTCCTTTCTCACCAAGGGATAAAGCTAAGATGTGGTTGAATTTGTTAGCACCTAGATCTATCAGAACTTGGGGTGATTTAGCACAAAAATTCCTTGCTAAATATTTTCCACCATAAAAAACTGCAAAGCTTAGAAATGATATTACATCTTTTAATCTGTTTGAAGCAGAATCTATTTATGAAGCATGGGAAAGATTTAAAGAACTTTTAAGAAAATGTCCACACCATGCTATACAAAATTAGTTAATAATTTAAACTTTTTTTAATGAATTAGTTGGATCACTTAGATCAATTATTGATGCTGCTACTGGTGGTTCATTGATGTCAAAACCATTTCAAGATGCTTATGCTTTAATTGAAGAAATGTTTACCAATAATTTTCAATGGCCTTCTGAGAGGGTAAATCCTAAGAAAGTAGCCAATATTCATGAAATTGATGCATTTACCATGTTAGCAAATCAAAGTTGATGCAATTTCAAGGAAGTCAGACCAATTTGGAATGAATTTTTCTCAACCAATCTCCATGATTGAAGAAAATTCATTAGGCCTTCTAGTTTCAAGGAAGTTAGACAAATTTAGAATGAATTTTTATCAACCAATTTCCATGATTGAAGAGAATTCATTAGGCCAGATGGCAGATTTTCAAGCATCATTAGAAACTTTGAATGCCATAAATAATAAGCACAATAACCAATATTCAAATTATTATAACTAAGGTTGGAAGAACCATCCCAATAACTGGAATAACAATTCGGGTGGTAATAATCAGCAATGGGGGAACAATCAAGGAAACCCATTGGGAAACTGGAACAACCAGGGAATAATAATTAGAGATCTAATTGTCCTCTAGGTTTCAACTGTAATACACAGTTTAAGGAGAAGAAGTTGTCTTTAGAAGAAGTGGTGTTACAAATGAGAAGTCAATTACAAATTCAAGGAGCTACAATTAGAAATATTGAGAATCAACTTGGGCAAATGGCAAATTCCTTAAGTAATAGATCCCAAGGTACACTTCCTAGTAATACTGAATAAAATCCAAAAGACAAAAATAAAGAACAAGTAAAAGTTGTTCAGCTTATAAGCGGAAGAGAGTTGGAAAATTGGGTTCAAAAGAAATTGAAGTAGAGAGAGAAGAAATTGAAGAATCAAAACATGATGCTCCAAAATATTTTGAGAGACATATTTCTCCACTAAAGATTGATTTAGAAAAACCACCACCTTCATTTCCTCAAAGACTTTGTCAGCAGAAGTTGGATAAACAATTTTTAAAATTTCTGGAACAAATGTCGAGCTATGTAAAGTTTATGAAGGATATTCTCAACAAGAAAAGAAAGTTTAAAGATAATGAGATTGTTGCACTTAGTGAGGAGTGCAGTGCGATAATTCAAAAGAAACTTCCTCAAAAGCTTAAAGATCCTGGTAGCTTTACAATTCCATGTACAATAGGAGATAGATTTTATGGGAAAGCTTTATGTGATTTATGTTCAAGAATTAACCTTATGTCATTATCAATATTTAAGAGATTGAAATTAGGAGAAATAATCCCTACTACTGTAACTCTGTAGTTAGCAGATCATTTGATAACATACCCTAAAGGAGTTATAGAAGATGCCTTAGTGAACGTGGATCAATTTATCCTTCCTATTGATTTCATTGTGCCAGATATAGCGGGAGATAAAGAGATACCTATCATTTTGGGGAGACCTTTCCTATCCATAGGAAGAGCAATGATAGATGTGCAGAAAGGGGAATTAACAATGCACGTCAAGGATCAAACTGTTACTTTTAATATTTTAAAATCAATGAATTACCCTACAAAAGATAAAGATAATGAATGTTATAGGATGGATGTAATAAGATATCTAAGTGAACGCCATTTTAGAACTACTTATGAAAAAAAATCTAAATAAAAAGATTTGGAACACGAGCAAGAAGAGGAATTAAATCAATGTGAAGATCCTTGTAAGAAAAATTCAAACTATGTTCAAGAAAGTTTTGAAGTTTTAGAGACGATAAACAAAAATAAATCATTTTGTCCATCTATTGAAAAACCTCCAGAACTAGAGTTGAAGTTACATCCTGATCATTTAAAATATGCCTTTTTAGGAGATTCTTCTACTTTAGCAGCTATAATTTCCTCAAAATTAACGATGGAAAAAGAAGAAAGGTTGATGAAAATTCTGAAAAATTTTAAGAAAACCTTTAGATGGACAATTGCTGATATTAAAGGAATCAGTCCTTCAAATTGTATGCATAGAATTCATATGGAAGAGAACGACAAACCCAGGGTTAATCCGCAAAGGAGATTGAATCTTATTATGAAATAAGTTGTAAAGAAATAAATTTTAAAGTGGTTGTATGTTACAATTATCTACCCTATTTCAGATAGTGCATGGGTTAGTCCAATTCATTGTGTTCCTAAGGGAGGAGGAGTAACTGTAACTCTAAATGAACATAATGAGTTAATACCTACTAGACAAGTTAAAGGGTGACGAATATTCATTGATTATAGAAAATTAAATCTTGTTACTAGGAAAGATCATTTTCCATTACCCTTTCAAGATCAAATGCTAGATAGACTAGCTAGGCAAAAATACTTTTATTTTCTGGATGGATATACTGGTTATCACCAAATTTAAATATCTCCCGAAGATCAAGAGAAAAAAACTTTTACCAGTCTTTATGATACTTTTGCTTTTAGAAGAATGCCCTTTGGACTATGTAATGCCCCTGCTACATTCCAAAGATGTATGATGGAAAATTTTTGTGATTTAATTGAAAAAGGGATTGAAGTATTCATGGATGAATTTTCAGTGTTTGGAAATCATTTGACTCATGTTTAGATCATTTATCTAAAGTTCTTAAGCGCTGTGAAGAAACAAATTTAGAATTTAATTGAAAAAGGGATTGAAGTATTCATGGATGACTTTTCAGTGTTTGGAACTTCATTTCTTTTCAGTGATTTGGAACTTCATTTGACTCATGTTTAGAACATTTATCTAAAGTTCTTAAGCACTGTGAGGAAGCAAATTTAGTCCTTAACTGGGAAAAATGCAAATTTATGGTAGCAGGAGGAATTGTATTAGGACATCAAATATCAGAAAATGGTAAGGAAGTAGATCCAGCTAAAATTCAAGTGACCGCTAATTTACCTTATCCAACAAATGTAAGGGAAATTAGTAGTTTTTTAAGACATGCTGGATTCTAGAGACAATATATTAAAGACTTTTCAAATATTGCTAAGCCTTTATGCCATTTACTGTAGAAAGATGCAATTTTTAATTTTGATGAGGAATGCCTAAAAGCTTTTAAGTTATTAAAAGAAAAATTTCGCTGTACCAATACATAGTTTCACCAAATTGGGAAAAACCTTTTGAACTTATGTGTGATGCAAGTGATTATGATATTGGAGTTTCAAAAAACTGGGAAAAACCTTTTGAATTAATGTGTGATGCTAGTGATTATGCTATTGGAGCTGTTTTAGGATCAAAGATATGATAAAATTTTCAAAGTTATTTACTATGCTAGAAAAACTCTTAGTGAAACTCAAATTAATTATGTAACAACTGAAAAAGAGTTATTAATATTAATATTTGCTTTTGATAAATTTAGATCATATTTAATTGGAACTCATTGTGTAGTGCATACTGATCATTCTACTATTAAGTATTTAATGAAAAAGAAGGATGTTAAACCTGGACTTATAAGATGGATTCTTCTTTTGGAAGAATTTGATTTTGTAATAGTAGATCAGAAGGGGATAGAAAATCAAATTGCTGATCATTTGTCCAGGCTTGAGTTAGAAAAACCACTGTGTTTTGAAAAAGAAATTAATGAACATTTTACAAATGAAAAATTATTCACTATTAATGAGTCGCATGTTTCGTGGTATGCCGACATTGTGAACTTTTTTTGTTAGTGATATTATACCCTATGGAATCACATACCAACAAAAGAGGAAATTTATTTCTGAAGCTAAGACTTATTTTTGGGATGACCCATTTTTATATAAACAAGCTGTACCATTAGAAGAAACTTATGAAATTATCTAAAAATGTCGTAATTCTGAATTCTGGGGACGATTTGGTGTTGATAAAATAACATACAAAATTTTATAATTTGGATTCTATTGACCTACAATTTTTAGAGATTTTAATGCTTATATCAAAACTTGTGATTGATGTCAAAGAGTAGGCAATATTTCTAGAAGAAATGAGATGCCCCTCAATTATATGCTAGATGTTGAAATATTTGATGTTTGGGGATTAGATTTCATGGGACCATTTATACCATCTTTCAAAAATTTATATATTCTGCTAGCAGTGGACTATGTATCCAAATGGATAAAAGTTGTTGCTTTATCTTGATGTGATGCTCAAAGTTTTGCAAAATTTTTGAAAATGAATATGTTTTATAGATTTGAGATGCCAAAAAGTTATCATTACTGATGAGGGAAGTCATTTTAGAAATGTCATAAAGGAGAAATTATTAAAGAAATATCATTTTAGTCATAGGATTGCTACTGCTTATCATCCTCAGATAAGTGATTTGGATGAATTATCCAATCAGGAAATTAAGAGAATTATGAAAAAATCTGTGAATCCAACAAAAATAGATTGGTCAGTCAAACTTGACTATGCTGTGGGCTTGACTGCATACAGGACTCCTATATGAATGTCCACATATAAGCTAATATTTGAAAAAGCTTGTCACTTACCAGTTAAACTTGAGCATAAGGCATATTGGGCAATCAAAAAGTTCAATTATAATTTGAAAGATACTGGTGAGAAAATATTATTACAATTAAATGAGCTTGAAGAGATAAGCAATGAATCTTATGAAAGTGCCAAAATTTATAAAGAAAAGATGAAGATGTGGCATGATCGAAGGATTCTTATAAAAAATTTTCAGGTAGGGGAACAAGTTTTGCTATATAATTCAAGGTTAAGATTATTTCCAAGCAAACTTAAGTTTAGGTGGTGGGCCCATTCATTGTGATTAAAGTTTATCCTTACGGAACTATGGATATTAAAGATCCTAAGTCTGAGAAAATATTTAAAGTTAATCGACATAGATTGAAACCTTATTTTATAGGGGATCAATATAAGTTTAATGATGGAATGATGTTGGGTCAACCAGAGTAAGCACTGGTTACGTCGGGCTGACGACGTAAAACCAAGCGCTTTATGGGAGGCAGCCCATAGTTATCAGTGTGTTTTTATTTTGAATATTGTTTTATGTGTGATTAAGAAAATTTTGGGTAGTATTTTTGAGACAATGATGTGTTAGTATTGATTTTAAGTTTTTATTTAGTGATCTAAACATGTTAAAATGAGAATTTAGACGTTAAGTTGCTAGTGCAAAAATGTGCACCGGCTATTAAGCGCCAAATCCAGCGCTTAAGCGCGGCGGTTTAAAAACATGTGCAAAATTATTATTCTAAAATGGAAAACTGACTAGAAGTTTGTAAAAGCGCTCCAAAGCAGTTTCTAAACTTGTCTAGGAGTTATTGGAAGAATTTTGGTTTATAAATAGAAGGGTTTAGTGAAGGAATTTCACCCCAGATCATTTCTAGCCTTAAAGTCTGAGTGAGAGATAGATGTTAAGATGATGTCTTCATGGGAGATGGATTTGAAGAAGGAGGAGACAATGAGGAAGAAATTCATTAGTAAAAGTGCACAAGAGATGTATAACGGTTTCTTAGCCGTTAATATTAAAGGGATATCAGAGAAGATCAACAAAATTGAAAATACCATGTCTGTACTGGAGACTAATGTATTGGAGATTCATGCACATTTTGAGCATATTGGATGGTAATTGAAAATGCAATTTAGCCACACTAGTTATATAGAGGAAGTAGATAAGGAGATGTTTCTTTAGCAAAAGTGGATTGAAGAAGATTGCATTAGAGCACATCACCACCATCCATTTTATCAACTTTATATTCCAGTTTCCCCAGGAGAGACTAACGAATGACCTGAATTTGTTCCTTTTAATGAAGAATGGAATTAAGTTCTATTTTTGAAGTTATGTTTTTGTGTATTAAAAGTCATTTTCTTTAAGTGTTTTAGTGTTTAAGACTTGCTTTTAGTGTTCATGTTACTTAGGTGTTTATTTGTGAAATATTGGTAAGTGTTTGTAATTAGAAAAATTTTCTCATTGAAGACTATTTGGAATGAGAACTAGGTGTTTAAATGTATTTATACTCGTTTGTGAATAAATATAATTTTGTTTGTGTAAAATTTTGTGTTGTTTTAGCCTCAAATTGAAATAATTATTAAGGAGAATTTTGAGATAAAGGAGAGTTACAGAAAGTTGGAAATAGTCATTTAAGTGCTATGAGACAATTTAGGGGTGGTTTACTTAGACAAATAGTGCATTTTACTTTAATTTGAAATTTTTGAAAATCGTGCAATGGCGCCTAAGCGCCACATCTCGCTCTTAAGATCGAGCAAACCCGAGAGGGAGGCGCCTAAGAGCCACTTTCCCGCGCTTAAGCAACGATTCACAAAAACCGGTTCTCGAAGGGTTAAAAGTAAATTTTTGAGCCAGAAATTGCCATTTTTAATGACTCCGTCACCTTCCTTTTGAGTTTGCAATTTTTGAGGGCTATGGCACATCTAAAGTGAAGATTTCTTGGTGGAATCAAGTGAAATTTGCTAGATCCAAGTTCTTTGAGAATGGCACCAAGAATGAAGAGGAGCAAAGGCAAAGCCCCTTTCGATTCGAGTAAATTTTTTAGTTCAAAAGCTCACGATAAGTATAGTGATGCATTGCAATCACGTAAACTAATTCAAGAGCAATTTTTTAGAAATCCGGGTGGAGATATGGAAGATTTATTTGTTCGCCGATAGTGGGAACAATTCTGTTGTTTCTCTGTTGCAATAGTTATATCTGTTGTGAGGGAGTTCTATGCAGATCTCCTTGAAGCTAAAGAAAATCGAGTCATAGTTTGAGGGAAGTTGATACCTTTTTTGCCAGAGGTAATCAACTTATTTTACCATTTACCACTGGATACGTTATGTTTTTTATGCAAATTATAGTCCTACTGAAGCAACATTAGATAAGATTATTTCTTACTTGACTATTAGGAGAGGACTTTGGAAGATAACTAATGAAAGGAGAGTTAGCCTCCCAAATTCAAAGTTATGTGCACCTTCAAAGGCCTAGCACTATTTCAATTCTACTCGTCTGATTCCGAACAATCATATCAATGAAGAGACCAGAGAAAGAGAAACGTTGAACTATTGTATTCAAGAGGGAAAGGTCATCAACATTGGAGCTTTGATCTGTCAAACTATCATCAGTTCTACTATGGCTGTTACAACTGCAGTTCTGAGATTTGCTTCCTTGATATTTCTTTGTGTGAGCGGGTTGGAGTTAAATATGATAGCTGAGAAAATTATTACCTCTAAAGCCCTTCACTAAGGTGAATATGAAGAATTTTTATGAGCATTCAATTTTTTGCTAGAGAGGAGAATTTTCCAGAAGCTTTGGAATGGAGACATCTGTTGCTTCTACATCTAGACCATATACCTCACATGCTTCTACATCTCGAGGTGAGTCTACTGATACCCGAGATGAGTTATTACAAAAGATGATGGATAAAATCTAGAGTGTTTTGCACATCATATTGATACGTATAATAGGAGAAAGAGTGATTATGAAGAGAAATTACACTCATCTTTGGAGACCTTGATTAGAGGTGATCCAGGAGTGCAATTTCCTCCATATCCTCAATATTTTAATTATGAGCCTGCAGAAAAGCGGAATAACAGTGATTCTGAGGATGAGGAGTAGGATTTAAATATTTTTATGTTTGTTTATGTTGAAGACTATGTGATGTAGTACTGCTACATTTGTTTTGTTTTGATTTGGACCATTTACTATGTTATCTTTGGGACCTTTTATATTTTTATTGTGATGTTGTGTTTTGTTAGTGGCCTGTTTTAACATTCTAGGGTAGTAACTTTTGATGTGTGCTTAATATTATTTTAGTTAGATTAGGATTGAGCTTGATTCTATGTCTTTTAAAAAGTTTAAAAATCTAGCTAACTTAGATCTTAAATTTAAATTTCTAAAATTGCTATCTTGTATTTTTCTTTTATCATGTTAGTTTGTTTGTTTTTATGCTGAGATCATGAAATCTAGTGCGTTAGTTTACTTTTATGTTTATACCCACTGCTTAGAAGTCTATTGAATCTCTACATGTTAAATTGAAATGAAAATGTAGAAAATTTGATCAAAAATTAATTTTACTCCTGTCTTTAGTTTTATACTTGTATCATTATGGTTTAAAAATTCATGTTAGTATGTTATTTTAAATTTTCATTCCTGCTTATATACATACGATGCTAAACTGTTTAATCTGTTAAAAATTTAAGTTTGGGGGGGATGAAAAATATTTTTAAACCTGGAATTTTATTTGTTCTTAAAAGTGCTACAAGTGAATTTGATTTGAAAAGAAAAAAAATTGATTATGCATATGAAGTTATATTAGGGAAGTAAAATTTGATTTTCGAAATGAGTAAGAAAATTTAGTTAAAATATTTAGTAATGAAGAAAAACTTTAAGTTAAAAAGTTTTTAGATGAGAAAATGATTAATATAAGTAACTATCTTTAGAAAGAAAAATTATATTTTTGAAAAATTTAGATAATTTAGACTTTTATTTTTAATACTTAAATTTCTTTTATAAAAATAATTTTCAAAACTATTATTATATTTATAAGTAAAAGACTTATATCAAGACTTTGCTTTAGGAAAGGAGAAGTGGAATTCAAAATCTTTAAAGGTCTATCCAGATATAGTAATCCTTGCCTGAAAAAGAAAAAAAGAAAAAGAGAAAGAAAAGAAAAAGAAAAAGAAAAAGAAGAAGAGAAAAAAATTAGGAAGGTGAAGCTTGAGGATTACTGTCTAATAAAAAATTGGTTCTACGTTTGATCTTTTTAAAGTATAAGACTTGAGAAACTCTTAAACTTATAGATATAATATAGTAAGTAAAATTAATTTTAATGAAAATTTTTAAGTGGAGATAATAAAAGAACTAAATTCAAAATTTGGAAAATCTACAATATATTTCTAAATTAGATCGAAACTCATATTTTCATCTTTCTTAAATTTAAAAATTTCTAAACTTTAAGTTAGTCTCATTTACTCAATATTTTTTCTAAATTAGACTATTATATTTCTAAATAAAAATTTTAATAACTCCTAAAGAAACTCATATACATATCATACATATTTAGTTTTTAAAGATTGAAGTGTTACTTGTGGAAAAGTAACATTTTAAGCTTGGGCGATTTTGATACACCTAAAATATATAGTGCTTTATACACACATTTATATCTATTTTTGAGATATTACACTTTAATGGAAGGTATTTTTGTGTTTTTTTTTGCAGATACAGGTAAAAAGGGTGAAAAATGCTTAAAGGAGTGAAAAGAATCAAATTTGGAGCAAAAAGGTGAAAAATGTGCAAAAGAGTTTTGGCGCCTAAGCGCCAAATCCGGTACTTATGCGGTGGTTAAACAGAGAAGGTTGTGCCTAAGCGCCGAGGCCTCGCGCTTAAGTGCCAGTGGTAGTTATATGACGAGTAAATTTAGTTTCTGCAAATTTCAAAGAGATTTTTGAGGCACCCATTGACTTAATAGGTGGTTATAACCACCATGGACAAAAATTATATGAAAGGATGCATCTCTTAAGGAAATACATCGAATCTAGATATATTTTGAAGAGAAACCAAGGCACATTTTGGAAAATTATAAAAGAAAGAAGAGAGGACTTAGAAAAGAGTCCTGAAGGTATTGGAAAGTTTTTAAAGTTCCCATTTGAGGAGTTAGTTCAGAGAGATTTTCAGGCACCGCTTTTATATTTATTTTATCATTTTTGTTATTTTATTTTGAGTGACTGTAAAGAGAAGAGAATTAAAGGAACTTCAAGATTTTGGAGGACTTGAGATAAGTTTTTATCTTTTTGTTTTGAGACTACTTTTGGCTTTAATTGAAACTTGTTGTTGGTTTGACAATGATATCTTCTTTTAAACTAAAGTGTAGTTATATTTTCTCCATGGATTATGAGTAGTTTTCTTTACCTTTCTTCTTAAAATGATAAGTAATTAAGTTTTGGACGGAAGTGTAAATTATTGATCTTTAATGATGGAAGAAGTTGTGATGATTTAAATCCATGCAATTCATTTACTTCTTGATTTGGTCAATCCAGATGTTAAAATTTGTTGTGAGAATATGTAAGAACTGGGCTGGTATTGTCTCAGTCAACAATTGGAAAGAATCACATGAAGTTCTATGAATGAGAATGTAGTTCATATGATTGGGTGCAAAAAAATAGGAAAATATTCATTGAAGGGAGTAGAGTTAGAGGACTTTAATAGGATAAGTTAAAGGCCCCAACTTAGTTTATTGTTTTAGGTTCTGATATGAGATGTTAGCCCCCAGGTGGAGGGAGTCGAGTTAAATTTAGAGTGAGAGCTAGTATCTTCCTTGCCTAGCCGGTCTTTAGAACTATTCAACCTTTAAATTAACCAATGTTATTTATAACATCTTTAGTAAGGGTAAGGAATATTACTGCTCCTATTTGACACAACTCAATTTACATACTTCCACAATAGAATTTCTATACTTATTACTAATTCATAACAAGAAGAAAGATATTTTCATATTTAGTGTTTTTCTTCTATAAAAACTCTAGTTATCTTTTTAAATTGTTATTGTTCAGTCAAATATGAAAAATACCAAAATATTTAAATTTTCATTACTGTAAAAAATCATCTTTAATTTAGATAATTATTTTTTTTTTTTAAATAAAAAGTTTGTTGTTTAATAGTGCATATTGTGTATTCTCCCTGTGGGTTTGATATTCAGGTCTTAATCAAAAAGTTTTATATTACTTGATAACGATATGCATATTTACGTAGTATCACAATATATATAAATTAAAAGTTAAATTCTTATTTTTCTTCAGGATTATGTTTTTGGTTTCGTTGTAAAGTAAGGAAATATATGTGAAATATAATCTGAATTATTGTTGTACTGTGCATATTAGCGATATCCAGGGATCAGGAGACAACTTCTAGAAGATTCATTGAATGGAGACACCTTTTTGAAGAAACACCAAGGCACCCCTTGGATTTTTATAAGAAAGACTTAGATTTTTAAAAGGAAGGGGGCCAGCAACTACCCACCAAACTTTACAACCACCGGCGGCGGCCACCTTTACTTTATTTTATTTTATTTTGAGTTTTAGTTTGTATTGTGAAAGAGAGAAGAGAATTCAAAGGAACTTCAAGACATCTGGTGGAGAGAATTTGAGAAAAGTGTTTATCTTTGTGACCACACTTGGTTTTTTATTTAGATTTCTTGTTTGTGTGGATGATTTCTACTTTTAAACTCATGTGTGGTTGTGTTTTCTCCATGGATTTTGAGTAGTTTTCCTTTTTACTTAAAATGATAAGTGATTAAATGTTTAAAGAAACTTGTGTGATGTATTAGACTTCAATGTTGATGAACTTGTGATGATTCAAGACGTTGCACTTCATTTACTTCTTCATTTGGCCAATTAAGATGTTAAAATCTATTGTGAGAACATTTAAGATCTAAGATGGCATTGTCTCAATCAACAAGTCATTGGAATTACATATTGATTTCATGAATTAGAATGTACTTCATGGGGTTGAGTGCAAATAAATAGGGAATTATATTTTCAAGGGTGTAGAATTAGAGGAATTTAGAGTGACAGGCTAAAGCCCCCAATTTGATTTATAGTTTTAGGTTTTGATAGGAGATGTTAGCCCTGAGGTGGAGGGAGAAGAGGGAACACTAGAGTGAGAGCTAGAATCTTTCCTGCCTAGCCGGTCTTCTAATAAGGGTGATGAATATTATTGCTCCTATTTGGTACAACACATTTAACATACTTCCACAAGTGATTTTCTATTTTTATCACTGATTCATAATAAGGACAAAGATATTTTACCTATACTTCCTTCATCTTGCAAGTATTTTAGCTAAGTTAATTAGTTGCTTACTTTATTTTCAATTATAAAAAATTACAAAAAGAATCAAACTTTTATTCCAATCATAGCATCTTAAGTTTGGGTAAGAATATATATTACAAAGTATTTTGTTATCTAAAACTAATCCTTCTTGTGGGTTCGATATTCTTGACTTAATTACAAAGTTCTATATTAGTTGATAACGATACATATACTTGTGTAGTATCCCATATTGAAATATTATAAATATAGTCGCATAAATCGCATTTTACATTTCTATATATAGAAAGTTGGGATCAAGTTTTTGGTACCATTGCCGGGGCAGGAGAAAAATATTAGTAATTTGCAAAAAAAAAAACAAAAAGAAGTTTTTAGATAACAAAATATTTTGTAAGTCTTACTTAAATTTTAAAATTTATTTTAAGAATATTGTAGTGTCATTTTTATATAAAGTTCTTGTTTGTGTGTTTTTATTTTTCATTTTATTTTATTTTATTTTATTTTATTGTGTTTTATAGTAATATATGCGTAGTTCAGGTTCTGCAGGACTTGTGTCTTACGATTCTGAATTAGAAAGAACTATTAGAAAAATTTAATAAGTAAAAATTACTAAAAAAATTTCAAGAAATGTCAAATCAAAAGAACTAAAATATTGAAGAGTTTAGACCTTTAAGAGATTATGCAAACCCTACGGTGGATGAAATTCATTGCAGTATTAAAAAAAATCATTATAGTGGCTAATTCTTTTGAGCTTAAACCTGTTATTATCCAAATGGTATCAAATAATCAGTTTGGGGGAGCACCAATTAAAGATCCAAATTTACATCTTGCCAATTTTCTAGAATTGTGTGATACATTTAAATATGATTGTGTATCAGATGATGTTATAAGATTTAGATAATTTAGTTTCTCATGGAGAGATAAAGCTAAGATATGGTTAAATTTTTTATCACTTGGATTTATCAGAACTTGGAGTGATTTAGCAAAGAAATTCCTTGCTAAATATTTTCCACCATAAAAGGCTGGGAAGCTTAGAAATGATATTACATGTTTTTGTCAATTTGAAAGGAAATCTATTTATGAAGCATGGGAGCAATTTAAGGAACTCTTAAGAAAGTGTCCACACCATGCTATACCAGATTGGTTAATAATTCAAACATTTTACAATTGAGTAGTTGGATCTCTTAGATTTATTATCATGTACTCTTAAGAAAGTGTCCACACCATGCTATACCAGATTGGTTAATAATTCAAACATTTTACAATTGAGTAGTTGGATCTCTTAGATTTATTATCATGTCGTTGTTGGTCGTTCAATTATGTTAAAACCTTTTTATGATGCTTATGCTTTAATGGAAGAGATGGCTACCAATAAATTTCCACGGCCTTTTGAAAGGTTAAATTATGAGAAAGTAGCCAATGTTTGTGAAAATAATTTTTTTGACAGGTTAGCGAATCAAGTTACTACAATTTCAAGGAAATTAGACCAATTTGGAAAAAAAATTTCTTAACCAATACCTATGATTAAAAATAATTCATTAGGCAAAATGGTAGATTCTCAAGCGTAATTAGAAACTTTGAATGCCATAAATAACCAGCAGAATAACCCATATTTGAATTATTATAACACAGGTTGGAAGAACTATAAAAAATTTAATTGGAATAACACTATGGGTGGTAATAATCAGTAATGGGGGAACAGTCGAGTAAACCCATTGAGAAACTAGAACAACCAAGGGAATAGTAGTTATAGACCTACTTAACCTCTAGTTTTTAATAGTAATTCACAATTTAAGGATAGGAAGTTGTATATAGAAGAAGTGGTGTTACAAATGGAAAATCAGTTACAAAGTTAATGAGCTACAATTGGAAATATTGAGAATCAACTTGGACAAATAGCAAATTCATTAATCAATAGATCCCAAAGAACACTTCCTAGTAATACAAAAGTAAATTCAAAAGACCAGAATAAAGAGCAAGTAAAAGCCGTTCAACTTAGAAGCGAAAGAGAATTGGAAGGTAGAGTTCAAAAAGAGACTGAAGTAGAGAGAGAAGAGATTGAAGAATCAAAAGAGGATGCTCTGAAAGGTTTAGAAAGACCTATTTCTCCACTTTATGTTTATTTAGAAAGACCACCACCACTATTCTCTCAGAGGCTTCGACAAAAATGGTTGGATAAGCAATTTTTAAAATTTCTGAAAAATTTTAAGAAGCTTAAAATTAATATTCCATTTGTTGATGCCTTAGAATAAATACCAAGCTATGTGAAGTTTGTGAAGGATAATCTTAATAGAAAAAGGAAGTTTGAAGATAATGAGACTGTTGCACTTACTGAGCAGTGTAGTGCTATAATTCAGAAAAAGCTTTCTGAAGAGCTTAAAGATCTTGGTCGCTTTACAATTCCATGTGCCATAGGAGACAAATTTTATGAGAAAGCTTTATGTGATTTAAGAGCAAGAATCAACCTTATGCCATTACCAATATTTAAAAGATTGGGATTAAGATAAATAACCCCCACTACTGTAACTCTGCAGTTAACAAATAGATCAATAACTTACCCTAAAGGAGTTATAGAATATGTCCTACTGAAAGTGGATCAAATTATCTTTCCTGCTGATTTCATTATGCTAGGCATGAAGGAAGATAAAAATATACCTATCATTTTGGGGAGACCTTTCCTAACCACTGGAAGAGCAATGATAGATGTGCTGAAAGGAGAATTAATTATTTGCGTCAATGATCAAACAATTACATTTAATATTTCCAAATAAATGAAGTACCCTGCAAAAGGTAAAGATGATGAATCATATAGAATAGATGTGATAAGATATTTAAGTGAATGCCATTTCAGAACAAATTATGAAGAGAAATCTGATATTAAAGAGTTGGAACACGAGCAAGAAGAGGAATTGGATAAATATAAAGTTTTATATAAGAAATATTCAAATTATGTTTGAGAAAGTTTTGAAGTTTTGGCCACTATAGAGAAAAATACATCTTTTTGTCCATCAATTGAAAAACCTCCTGAGCTTGAGTTGAAGTTGCTTCCTGAACATTTGAGGTATGCCTTTTTAGGTGGTTCCTCTACATTACTTGTTATAATTTCCTCAAAATTAACTACAGAAGAAGAAGGGAGTTTGATGATAATTTTAAAAAGTTATAAGAAAGCCTTTGGATGGACAATTGTTGATATAAAAGGAATCAGTCCTTCAATTTTTATGCATAGAATTCATATGGAAGAGAACTGTAAACCTAGGGCTGATCCACAATGGAGAGTGAATCTTATTATGAAATAATTTGTTAAGAAAGAAATTTTAAAGTGGTTAAATGTTGGAATTATCTACCCTATTTCAAGTAGTGCATGGGTTAATCCAATTCAGTGCGTTCCTAAGAAAGGAGGAGTGACTGTGACTTTGAATGAATATAATGAGTTAATACCAAAAATACAAGTTATAGGATGACGAATATGCTTTGATTATAGAAAATTAAATCTTGCCACAAGGAATTATCATTTCCCACTACCCTTTCTAGAACAGATGCTGGATAAACTAGCTAATCATAAATGTTTTTGTTTACTGGATGGATATATTGGTTATCACCAAATACAAATAGGTCCTGAGGATCAAGATAAAATAACTTTTACGAGTCCTTATGGTACATTTTATCTTAGAAGAATGCCCTTTGGTTTATGCAACATACCTACTACATTTCAAAAATTTAAGATAGTTATTTTTGTTGATTTAATTGAAAAAGGGATTGAGGTTTGTATGGATGATTTTTCAGTGTTTGGAACTTCATTTGAATTATGTTTAGAACATCTATCAAAAGTTCTTAAGTGCTGAGAATAAACAAATTTAGTGTTTAATTAGGAAAAATGTCAATTTATGGTAGCAGGAGGAATAGTTTTGGGACATCAAATTTTATAAAATGATATGGAAGTAGACCCTACAAAAATTCAAGTGATTTCTAATTTACTTTACTCAACAAGTGTAAAATAAATTAGGAGTTTTTTAGGACATGCTAGATTCTATAGGCGACATATTAAAGAATTTTCAAAAATTGCTAAGCATCTATGCCATTTACTTAAAAAAAGATGTAATTTTTTAATTTTGATGAAGAGTGCATAAAAGCTTTTGAATTATTAAAAGAAAAATTAGCCACTACTCTAATTATTGTTGCACCGGATTAGGAAAAACCTTTTGAAATAATGTGTGGCTCTAGTGATTATGCTATTGGAGTTATTTTAGGACAAAAGCATGATAAGATTTTCAAAGTTATCTATTATGCTAGTAGAATTCTTAATGAAGCTCAAATTAATTATACAAAAACTGAAAAAGAGTTATGAGCAATAGTATATACTTTTGATAAATTTAGATCATACTAGATTGGAACTAAATGTATTATGCATACAAATCATTCAGCTATTAAATATTTAATGAATAAAGAAGGATGCAAAACCTAGACTGGTACAATGGACTCCTCTTTTGCAAGAATTTGATTTTCAAATAGTAGATAGGAAGGGAGCAGAGTATCGAATTGCAGATCATCTAACCAGACTTGAGTTAGAAAACCCACTCTATTTTGAAAAAGAGATTAATGAACATTTTCTAGATGAAAAATTGTTCAATATTAATGAGTGGTGTGTTTCATGGTATGCAGAAATTGTGAACTTCATTGTTGGTGATATTATACCCTATAGAATGGCATACTAGTATAAGAGGAAATTTTTATTTGAAGCTAAGACTTATTTTTGAGATGTCTCATTTTTATATAAACAAGAAAATGATCTTATTATTCGAAGATGTGTGCCTTTAGAAAAATCTAATGAAATTATCCACCATAAATCTGATTTTAGGAGACATTTTGGTGTTGATAAAACAACATACAAAATTTTACAATCTCGATTTTATTAGCCTACTATCTTTAGAGATGTTAATGCTTATATCAAAACTTGTGATCGATGTCAACGAGTAGGCAATTTTCTAGAAGGAATGAGATGCCCCTTAATTTTGTGTTAAAAGTTGAGATATTTCAAGTTTGGGGATTAGATTTCATTAGACCATTTATACCATCTTTCAGAAATTTATATATATTGTTAGTAGTAGACTATGTATCCAAATGGATAGAAGTTGTTTCTCTACCTCGATGTGATGCTCAAAGTGTTGCAAAGTTTTTAAGAGCAAATATATTTTGTAGATTTGGGATGTCGAGAGTGATCATAATTAACAAGGGAAGTCATTTCATAAATGTAGTAATGGAAAAATTATTAAAGAAATATCATATTAACCATAGAATTGCTAATGCTTATCATCCTCAGACAAGTGGTTTGGGTGATTAATTCAATCGTGAAATTAAAAGAGTATTAGAAAAATCTGTAAATCCAACCAAATGGATTGATCAGTCAAACTTGAGTATGCTTTGTGGGCTTATAGGACTGCATACAGAACTCCTATAGGAATGTCCCCTTACAGGGTAATTTATGGGAAAGCGTGTCACTTACTAGTTGAACTTTAGCATAAAGCATAATTGGTGATTAAGGAATTTAATTACAATTTATAAGATGCTGGTGAGAAGAGGTTAATTCAATTAAAGGTTCTTAAAGAGACAAGAAATGAATTTATGAAAGTGCTAAGATTTACAAAAAAAAGATGAAGATATGGCATGATCGAAGGATTCTGACTAAAAATTTTTAGCCAGGGCAACAAGTTTTTCCTTATAAAACAAGGTTAAGATTATTTCCAGGCAAACATAAGTCCAGGTGGATGAGTTCATTTGTTGTGATGAAAGAAGTAATGAGAAAGAAGTTTATTAGTCAGAGTGTGCAAGAGATGTATAATGGTTTTCTAGCCGTTAATATCGAAGGAATAACAGAAAAGATGACTAAAATTTAGGCTAACGTGGCTTCAATTGAAGCAAAAGTGATGGAAGTTAATACACATATGGATCATATGGGATGGAAACTAAAGATGTAGTTTAGCCATATGAGTTTTATAGAAGAAACAAATAAGGTTATGTATCTAAAGAACAAGTGGATTGAAGAAGACTCAACCATATTTATTAATCCTCGTCCATTCTTTCAGACGTACATACCAATTGCGAAAGGAGAGACTAATGACAGGCCAAAATTTGTTCCATCATCTAAAGATTGGAATTAAGTTTGTGATTTAGTGCTTATGTTTAGTGTTTGTGTGCTTAATGTTTGTTTGTTAATGCTAAGTGTGTTTTAAAGTGTTTTTATATGTTAAGTTTGTTTAGAGTCTATGTTAGCTGTTTTTTCATACAAGACTATTTTTATTGAGAATTTATTTATTAAAAAAAGATTGTAATTGTTTGTGAATGAATATAAGTGTTTTGTTTTTGAAAAAAATTATGTTATTTAGTATTGAGTTAAATTAGCTTAAATTGGTGAATCTTGAGTTAGATGAAAGTGAGAGGAAAGAAAATAGTATATAGAATGTTTTTGAGACCATAGACGGTTGGTTAACTTAGGCTATGAGTGCATTTCTCTTTTTTGGCACTGTTTTGGATAGAGGAGTTGCCCGTGAGAAGCTGTCGGTCGTCAGAATCGAAATCTCGTTGGCCGCTTCAGAAGGACATTTAATTTACATATATTTTTAGATTTAAGTTTAGAAAAATATGAAATCAAACTGACCCCAAATTTTTCATAGTTGAAATAAAAGAGCGTTGTACCTCAAACCCTGTATCGATCCTGAAGGATAAACACAAGACTTGAGGATGAGGCTCGATGAAATAAACAGAGAAATATATGACGTCTGTTTGGTCTACGAAACCATTTTATTTGCCGATAATTTCCCCTATTTAATATGAAAAATTAAATAGGGTTTATATTAAGCTGGGTTTGAAAAAAACTTCCTATAAGGGCAAGCCCTTATAGTTAATTACATCATAAATGACCAAAGTCACCTAAAAAAACTCTCGATAAAAATTAAAAAATATTATCTTCAAGAATTTCATAAGGATAGGACTTTTCAATGGTATCGAACAAAGAAGTGTGAAATGGGATTGGCTAAAATTTAGAGTATTTTGTTTTTGGAATCCAAAGGAGGAAGAACTAGGGGATGTCATGGATCTGGAGGAGAACCTCGGTGACTTCCCAAGCTATCCTATTGTTTGGCTTCAGTTTTTAGGAGAAATTATTTAAGTGTTTCATCCTGCCAATTTTATTATTTTATGACTTACATTCATGTGAAACACTTACACAAATAGCCTGGAAGATGTGAGGATTTAGGTCATGACGAACGATAACCTCAAAAACCTAAGATGAGTTTAGGGCTTATATTGTACAACATGGTTGTACAAAGGCCTAAAGATGAGTTAAGGATTTATGTTGCATAAGCAAAAAACCTCAAAATCCTAAGGCTTGGTTGTTTAAATCTAAGTTAGGAAGTTGGTTTAGTTGGGGAAGATATGTTCTGCTGTTGAAGATGGCCGTATTGCCCACCATGCATGCTCCAAGCTCCTTACCGTGACGAGTTTAAGTTTTCTGGGGTGTCGAATTTGATGTCAAATCAGGTGGCACTATGGTTGTAGTTCTTTAAATTTTATGGGGGATGTTAAAGTTAATTAGAGCGACACCGGTTAGGATCTCACGGTTCCCTCGTTCCGACACCTCTATTTTTTATTGGATTCACTTAGTCCAAATGAGTTTACTAAACTTAATGTCATGAGTTCCATAATTTCATTTAGACTATGGGAAGCCTTGTTAGCAACCGTAGGTTACCTCCTCCAAGGGATTCCCGATCATCCGATAGAGACATCTTAATTTAGTTGATGTTTTGTGTGATGTTTGTGATTAAATTGGAGTTGTCTTCTATTTTAAATGTTGTGGTGGTGAGTTTTATCTTGGTTAATTTTAGTTTTGGTTTTGATTTTGGTTTTATCTTTATGGTTATCCTGACAGTTTTAGTTTTCATACAGGGTGATATCATTGTTTAGCATGCAAGTTTGTATTAACATCAAAAGTACAGTATGAAAGTACAAGAATGGTGGCGCTGTAAACTGTAAAAACGTAGCTAGCGAGTCTTCTCCTTCCACCACCTGAAACTCAAAATGCATGTTAGGGAATTTTATATGAAGTAGGAAAGTAAAGTTTTAGTGACCTACCTAAACCTAGGTCATATTTGATTAAGGATGATTTTTGTTAAGCAAAACATATTAAGTTTAGTAGACCTCAGAGGTATCCAACAGGTTTAGAGGAAGAAGTAGGTCCATGCTTTTCTCTCACCGTCTGGTGAAAAGTCTCGAGGCAATTTTAAACTTGTTATGTTGCTCAATAACCCATCCTGTAAATACCTTTAATGCTCAATGAACATTAATGTTTCAATTGTTTTTAAGAGTAAAGTAATTATCACTTATAATTTAATTTGAGAATTATATGGGTGATGACCCTTAAAAGGACAAGTTAATGTTACTAAAACACCTAGCCATTTTTAATTAGGGCTTGTAGTGTTTTAAAGGTTTTTAAATTTTATGTTCACTTTTCTAATCCTCATTTAACCAAATTTGATTTAGCTTAAGTCACTACTAGGTCCTTAAGATTTTGGTAGTTGTCTTAGTTCTTTTCGAAAGAAGTTGAAATTTAAGTGATTATTCACTTTCAAAACACTTAAATGTCTTTTGAACATTAAGTAAGGGTGTTAAACTGGTGAGTTATCAACACTCAAAATCATACGCCTGAGTCTAGGATCATTTGGTTGACTAGACTTTCAAATTTCAATAATTTAAGGAAATTACCAATTTATCCCTTGATTATAGAAAGAGTGAGGTTGGTTTCTACCAATTAATCCCCTTGTATTTCAATCATCCAAATAAGTTAGTTAAAATTATATATTACCCTTTTCCCTCCTTGAATTAAGCTTAAATGTTAATTAAGGCTAAATTTCCAAAATTACACTTTTGCCCCTAAAGCTCTACTACTTCAGAATTTGTCAAATTCAATCCAAATGACTTTGGAATTTTCATCCCACTCACTCATGAGTCAATTAAGACATCAGAGGAGAAATTTTGATTTTTCAAAATTTGATTTAATTTACATATTTATTTTAATTGAAAAATAGGATTTTTCAAAGAAAATTCAATAACCTAACCAAGGAAAAGCCTAATTCTTCAAATTTTTTACTGGACGTAGATGTAAACCATAGAAACATGGAGACCAAATTTTATGATTTATTGAATTATATTTAAATTTTAAGAATTATTTTAATTTCTCTAGTATTTATTAATTATAAAATATTTTAAATGTGGAAAATTAAGTTTTATATTTTTATTAAATCTCTTTAAATTCAAGGGACACAAAGTTTCTTATTTTTTTTTATTTTTCTTTGAATTATTATAATTATTTTAGTGAAAATACATTGTTAGCCTTTAAAAATTATTTTTTAAGCTTCAAAATTCAATATCTTCGCTTAGAAAATTAGGTAAAATATTCTAATTGTTCCTAAGTGCTTAGAAAAAAATTTATAATATTTCCATGAATTTTATTATTTTTTGTGATTTTTATCATTTTTTAATTATTTAAATATTAAAAAAAAAGGATAAAAATGAAGTTTTTATTTTAATTAACATTTTATTTTTATAAATTCTTTTGATCACAGAGAACTCTAAAAATCAATTTTTATAATATTTTGAGTTATATTCTAATTATTAAAAATTATTTTAGTATAAAAAATGTCATTTAATTTGAAAGTTCAATTTGAGTTATTAAATGTGCTCCAAATGTTTTGAGATTTTTATGGGGAGTTCTCTGAAATTTGAGTCTTAGAAGAGATTAAAAATCAAGTCATTTGGATGTTTGTATTACCCAAAATTAATTTTCTTGATATTTTAGGGTTGGTAGAAATTAGGTACATTCTTAATGACTTAACCCATAAAAAAATTTCTAAAGGGTCCTCTGGTCACTTTAAAACTTCAGAAATTTTCTTGAAATTTTCTTAGCAACATGATATATATTATGATAAATTTATACAAATAATAGACATAAACTTGAAAAATATGGTTCTCTGTCTAGAGATATCCTATGCCTTTGGAAAAATCAGAGGATGTTCCCTAAGACAGAGGCAACAACATGCCAAAATTTCAAGCCATGGTGAAATGTCTATATGCATGGAGAATCAAAATACTCAAAATAATGTTTAATTAATTAAAAATAAAAAATGCATCAAATGGACCTCAAATTAATTCCACATTGTTCTCCTCTGTTCACTGAGTAAGAGGGTATTTTTTTATTTTTGCAATTTTTATACACTAAGATATAGATTTTTGAAGTTACGGCTATTTAAATAAATATGAAAATCCCTATTTTCTTATTCAAACATGCAACGCCACCTCATCCTAGGCCTCTCTGAAGCTCCACGTGGCGCGCTCCCATTCGACGCTGCCATCCACGCCAGAAACCACGCATCCCACCTTTTCGGACCGTGCTCCCATCCAGCGCAATCAGAGCCCTCTGTTTGATACAAGCGTGATCCAACGAGGCTCCGTCATCATCCCCGATGGTCTAACCTGAGAATTATTTATTTTCAAAGCTTGATATCTCTCTCATTTCTTAACCAAATTGAATGATTTCTTTTTAAATGCTTATCTTGATTAGTAGAATTTATCTATATGGTTAAGATGCCATTAAAAAAACTCTAAAAAAATGGAGAGTGAAAATAGGCTTTAGAAGAGGAGGAGATCAATACCTTGGCTCTGAGAGGTGAAGCTTCAATCAGAGGTGCTTGGCATGTTCGTGGAAGTCCAAGGAAGCTAAGGATTGAGTCTCTTGCTGTGGTGAAAGGTCTAGGTATGAATTCGACTAAGCTCAAATTTAGGTATTGGTCTAGAGCTATGCTAGGATCTCTGTGGAAGGGGAATTTGATGGGGCTTCTCCTTCTTTTACTATGGTGAAGGTGTGGGTGAATTTAATTTTAGTTTGATGGACTTTGGAGGTGTGGTGAGCTCTGTCCTAATTTTTGGTTGAAGTTTGAGCTCAAAATTGAGCTTCAACAATGGTAATCAGTGGGGGAAAGTGGTTCGCTTAAGCTGAGGAGGTCTCAAAGAGTCTCTGGGACAATTTGGAGGGGTCTCTCTGAGAAATTTTCAGCACTACCTCCATGGCAGTGGAGGTGAACTTTTTATAAAAATGGCTTAAGGCTTGCTGCTATGGCCAATGAGGGGGTGAAAAGTGATGCTTAGGTGGAGGGCAGAGAGGCTCTAACATTTAATTTGGATGAGGTGGCCTCTAGGTTTGAAATGGGTTTGATTCCATGGGGTGGCTCGACTTTGGTGTTTTATGGGGGTGGCTTGGTTTTAGTGTTTTCTGGCCACTAGGCCAACTGGCCAGGCTAGGGGAGGTGGCCAGAGGGCTCAGGGACCTTAGTGGAATATGTCACATCAATTAAATGGGTTTGGGCTTTGTTTTGGCAAAAAAAAAACTTAAGCTTAATCAATTTTGGAAACAAAATTCCTAAATATAGGCGACCTTTGGTTCATGGCTCAGCTTAGGTGATTTTATGGAGTTTAGATCTATTAGTAAGATCCAACTAATGGTTGTGGAGTTATTAATTTGGTGGCTTTGGGGTATTTAGGCTAACTTTAGTGTGTGGGTCTAATGTGGGTTCAAATGAACAAAACTTGGGTTTGGGCTGGGCTAGCCATGACCTTGAGCCCAATTGATTGATCAACATTGTGTAGATGATTGTAATGAAGATTTTTGGTGAAGTATTGAAAGGATTTTGAGTTCAATTGGGGTTTTAATTTGAAGGATTTTTGAATTTTGGTAAATTTGGGCATGTTGGGCTAGACATGGGTCTAGCTTGGGCTATGCTTGGGCTAAGGCGAAATTGATTGTTGAGAATGGTCAATATTAATGTGATGAAGAGTTTTCAACATGAATTGGGTGCCATTTTTTGGGTTAAGGCAATCAATTTGATGAAATTTAAAGGCATAGCCAATTTGGGGAAAAATTTGGCGCTTTTGACTTAAGTTGAAATTAAATGAATTTGAGGCTTCACCAAGATCAATTTAAGGTCAAGTTTGATGTGTAGGAGTGTTATTTAAGTTTAGGATTCAAATTGAGACCAATGGAGTAGGCCATGGGGTTCAATTTGGTGGAACCAAGTCATAGGGCCAAAATTGTGGGTTTAAGTTAGATCAAAATTGGGCTCAAAGCATGGTCCAATTGAGCTTGGATTTGCTTTAAATTTGTCATATGGAAGGTTAATTTAAGTTTAGGATTGAAATTGGGGGAAAATGGGACCAATTTGATGGACATTTGAGGTGGTTTTGGGGAGAAGGAGCCTCTAAAGGTAAATTTAGGGGTTTTGGTCAAAATGGTCAAAATGGGCAAATTGGAACATGTGTAGTTGAGAAAAGTGAAATCAAGAATATTTGGAATATTTTGGGTTTTTTTGGATTTTTTGGAACTTTTAGAATTTTGGGATAAGGAGGGGTATTTTGGTAATTTGGCAATTTTTGGTGATTTTGGGTAATTTGGGTATTTTCAAAAGGTTTGAAAATGATTTTTGAACAATCTTTGGTTTTTTGGGTAAATTTAGAAATTTTAGCGAAATTTAGGGTTTCAAGGGTAGTTAGGTAATTTATGGGAGTTTAGGGGCAAAAGGCTAAGTTGGGCATTTTGGTAGAGTTAGTGTGCCAACCACCATAAATAAGCCATGGACCAATGGAAACCTTATTTGGGTCCTCTATGTACTGGTCTTAGCTAAATCCTAGCCTATGGCCAGTGGGTTTAAGGGACCATCTACATGAGTATCCAAAAACTATCAAGGGATCAAAGTCAAGAAGTTTTGGTTTGTGCTTGTGAGTGGTTATGAGTGAGGTAGTTGCTGGTGAGTGCCTTAGCTCTAGACCAACACTCAGGACCAACCCTAAGGTCCAACAGTCCTATGGGAACTCTTCTTGAGCTCCCCCATAGTGACCCCACCTACTAAGTGCTAGAGGTTAGGACCAATATGTAGAGCTTCAAGTTGAGTAAATAGGAGCTTAGAATTTCTAATAGTGAGGGTTCCATTCTAGTTTTCTAAGAATAGTCAACAAAAAGTCCTATGACTAGACCTTAGGCTACTAAAAGGATAACTATATCTCAACCAAAAATGAGGACAAAAAATGGACCCCCAATAAGTGTGGTGTGTTGGGCAAGCACACCGCGCATATTAACATTGACCGACAAGATCAACAAAAGCAATACAAACTCTTAACTCAAGAGAGATAGAAGGAGTGTGGGATTATGTGTACTATTTGCTTCTACTAGGGATATAGTAGGTGAATATTTGATCAAATTCAATAAGTAGGGACTCTCGTTGGGGATTGGAGTGTGGATTTTGAGTTATGAGTTCTTAGGAATTTATAGAAGATGGGAATCAGTGTGTAAGTGCTGACCCCGGGTTGGGATTTGAAATTCAAGAATTAATTCCAGAAGAGGGTCGGAAGTTAAGGACCAATCATGAAGATAGAGGAATCAGAAGTTAGGGACTGATTCCAGGATAAGGATTGAAAGTTAAGGATCAATCACAAGTGAGAGTGTCGGAGGTAGGGACCAACCTCAAAAGGGTGAATCAGAGGTTAAGGACTGATTCTAAAATGAGAATTGAAAGTTAATGATCAATCTCAAAAGAGAGTGTTGGAAAGAAGGGTCCAACCTCAAAAAGAGTGAATCAAAAGTTAAGGAATAATTCAAAAATGAGAATTTAAAGGTAGTGATCAATCTCAAAAGAGAGTGTTGGAAGATAAAGACTGTCCTCAAAAGTAGTGAATCAAAAAATAGGGATTGATTTGAAAATAAGAATTGAAAGGTAGGGATCAATCTTAAAAGAGTGTGTCACAAGGTAGAGACCCACCTCAAAAGTAGTGAATTAGAAATTAAGGATTGATTTGAAAATGAGAATTGAAAGGTAGGGATCAATCTCAAAAGAGAGTGTCTGAAAGTAGGGACTGACCTCAAAAGTAGTGAGGCCGATTTAAAAATGAGAATTGAAAGGTAGGGGTCAATCTCAAAGGAGAGTATCGGAAGGTAGGGACCAACCACAAAAGTAGTGAAATAGAAATTAAGGACTGATTTAAAAATGAGAATTCAAAGGTAGGGATAAATCTCAAAATAGAGTGTCGGAAGGTAGGGACCAACCTCAAAAGTAGTGAATCAGAAATTAGGGACTGATTCAAAAATGAGAATTGAAAGGTATGGATCAATCTCAAAAGAGAGTGTCATATGGTAGGGACTGACCTCAAAAGTAGTGAATCAAAAATTAAGGACTGATTTGAAAATAAGAATTAAAAGGTAGAGATCAATCTCAAAAGAGAGTGTCAGAAGGTAGGGACTGACCTCAAAAGTTGTGAATCAGAAATTAAGAACTGATTCAAAAATTAGAGTTAAAAGGTAGGGATCAATCTCAAAAGAGAGTGTTGGAAGGTAAGGATCGTCCTTTAAAATAGTGAATAAAAAATTAGGGACTGATTCAAAAATGAGAATTGAAAGAAGGGATCAATCTCAAAAGAGAGTGTCGGAAGGTAGGGACCGACCTCAAAAGAAGTGAATCAGAAATTAAGGACTGATTCAAAAATAAGAATTGAAAGGTAGGGATCAATCTCAAAAGAGAGTGTTGGAAGGTAGGGACCGACGTCATAAGTAGTGAATCAGAAATTAAGGACTGATTCAAAAATGAGAATTGGTGGTGCTAAATCCAAAGATGCGTGCCATGTGAAAAGGTTGACATTGTTGAGGAAGATTCGTGAGTTTTTTGCATAGAATGTGAAATTCCATGGTGATGTGAAGATAATTAGTGCAGACAAAGATAGTCGTGCTGTGCGAGCAAAGAGTAAAAAACTCCGAAATCGAGAGAATCCACTCAACAAATTTATTTTCTCTTCTTGTTGTTTTTATCACATTTAATTTTTCAAAAGATATTTTTAAATTTTGATCTTAGTTCGTCGATTTTTCAAAAAAAAGAGTTATTTTGTTGTTTGTTTGTTGGTTATTTTTGTTTAAATTTTATTATCGTTAAATTTTTTTTATTTATCGTTTTGTTCTTTATTCGTTGTAATTCTGAACCACCATGTGGTTCGTGGCTTCCATCTATCGTACAAAAGGCATTTGACAAAAATACACATTTTTGAACGAAACTTCATTAATCTGCTCCAACAAAATGTTACAGATCAAGTGTAAGTCAACGCCTATATGTTACAGATCAAGTGTAGGTCAACTCCTCAAAAAGTACAATATGAAAAATGCATCAAAGTACATCCAAAATATCTCATGCCAAGTACACGTTATAAGCTGAGCATCTCTGATATATATCACATTGTTGTAATGTAGTAAAGTAGAAAGGAATCCTCTCACTGTCTGTTATTGCTGTGATGAGCTCCTGATTGAGCTGACCTTCTAAGCCAAGCTTTAGGACAAGTGTTCCCTTTGCATGTGCTCAGAGTGAAACCCTCTCATAGCTCGTAAGGTAGTAGTTCCTCCAGCTCTAAATCTGGTTGAAACCCATATGACATTTTGTTGTTGTCAATCCGTTAGAAGGTTACGGACACCCTGCGGTGTCACACTTCTGGAATGCAATGCTTAACAACGTCTGCACCGTTGCCTTTGAGAACAAGCACAAAGCCAACTGGTAGGAGAATCTCCACAGAGCCTCTGAACCCACCAAGGCCGATGATGTCAATTCCTTTCCCAAATAAGATGTTACTTTTACTCATGAATGAGACCGTACAAAAAGGCCTCACAAAGTCATGGTTATCACTGTGTGGAGGTGTGCAATCACCCTTGTTGTAAACGTTGATAATGCAACTATTTGGAATGAAGGTAGCGGGCAAAATACTCCATCTGACCATTCTCTTGATCATCCACTTTATCATTGGAGGTAGTGGATCTACTTGATCGCGTCTGAGGATTCCAAGTGAATTCCCTTGTCTATCGTTTGTGAAGTTGTAGCAGCAACCACACTTGATAGTAATCCTCCCTTTTCCTTACATCCATTTCCTCGGCTTAGAATAGATACTTTCTAAATGAGGTTGTTGCACTCAACGAAGAGTGTAGCGCTATAATTCAGAAAAAGCATGCTGAAAATCTTAATGATCCTGGAACTCTTACAATTCATTATGCTATTGGTAAACAATCTTACAAAAAAGCTTTATGTGATTTAGGAGCTAGTATTAATCTTATGCCGTTATCAATATTTAGAGGATTGGGATTAGGAGATATTTCACCTACAACTGCAACTCTTTAGTTAGTTGATCGTTCGATTACCTATCCTAAAGGAGTTATAAAAGATGTTTTAGTTAAAGTCGATAAATTTATCTTTATTGTGGACTTTATTATATAAGATATGGAGAAAGATAAAGAAATTGCTATCTTTTTAAGAAAACCATTCCTAGCCACTATAAGTGCTTTGATAGATGTGCAGAAATCAGAACTAACTATGAGAGTTAGTGATCAAGAGGTTACATTTAATATTGTAAAATCAATGAGATACCCTGCAAAAGGGTAAGATATTGAACACTTCAGAATGGATATTAATGAATAATTAAGCCATGAGTATTTCAAGAAGACTTGTGCAAGAGAATTTGAAAATGAATATATAGAATATCAAGATGAGGATAAAATTCAAGGTGAATCTATGGAAGTGAATAAAGAGGATTTGGATTATGTTCAGAAAAAATTTAAAAGGTTAGATCCTATAAAAGGTAACAAGACTTTGAGTCTATGTATAGAGAAACCTCATGAACTAGAATTGAAAACACTTCCTACACTTTTGAATTATGCATTCTTAGGAGATTTATCTACATCACCTGTTATAGTGTCCTCAGAATTAACTGATACACAATAACAACAGTTGTTGGAAACTTTAAAAAGATATAAAAAAGTTTTAGGATGGACTTTAGCTGATATTATAGAAATCAGTCCTTCAATTTGTATGCATATAACTTTATTAGAAGATAAGCATAAACCAAGAGCTGATCCTCAAAGGAGATTAAATCCTATAATGAAAGAAGTTGTGAAAATAGAAATTTTAAAATGGTTAGATGCTGGAATAATATATCCTATTTCAGACAGTGCTTGGGTAAGGCCAATTCATTGTGTTCCAAAGAAATGAGGTGTGACTGTAGTGAAAAATGAGCATAATGAATTAATATCAACAAGATAAGTCACTGGTTGGAGAATCTGCATAGATTATAGAAAATTAAATTCTCCCACCAGGAAGGATCATTGTCATTTACCCTTTTTGGACTAGATGTTGGATAGATTGGCTAAGCATAAAAATTTTTGTTTTCTAGATGGATATATCGATTATCACCAAATACCTACTGCTCTGGAGGATTAAGAGAAAAAAATATATACTAGTCCTTATGGAACTTTTTCATTTCGGCGAATGCCCTTTGGATTATATAATCTACCCACAATATTTCAAAGATGTATGATGTCAATTTTCAGTGATTTGATTGAAAGTGGGATTGAAATTTTTATGGATGATTTTTCAGTATTTGGAACTTTATTTAAAATATGTCTAAATCATTTAAAGAAAGATCTGAAACATTATGAAAAGAATAATCTATACTGAACTGGGAAAATGTCAATTTATGGTTGCAGGAGGAATTGTGCTTTGACATAAAATTTTAGAAAATGACAAGGAAGTTGATCCTGCAAAAATACAAGTAATATCAAACTTACCTCTACTTACTACAGTAAGAGGAGTTAGGAGCTTTCTAGGAAATGCTGGATTTTACAGGAGATATATTAATAACTTTTCAAAAATTACTAAACCTTTATGTCAACTTCTGAAAAAAGATACAAAATTTGACTTTAATCAAGATTGCTTTAAATCCTTTGAATCTTTAAGGAAAAAAACTGATCAGTGCTCTTATAATTGTTGTACCTGATTGGGAGAAACCTTTTGAATTAATTTTTGTTGCAAGTGATTATTCTATTAGAATTTTTTTAGGGCAGAGATATGATAAGATTTCAAAGTTATATACTATGCTAGTAACTCTTAATGATGCTCAGATTAATCACACCACTACTGAAAGAGAGTTATTAGCCATTGTGTATTCTTTTGATAAGTTTAGATCATATCTGATTGGAGCTAAATGTGTTGTGCATACTGACCATACGGCTATTAAATATTTGATGCAAAAGAAGGATGCTAAATCAAGATTAATTAGATGGGTACTTTTGGTGCAAGAGTTTGATTTTGTAATAGTTAAAAGGAAAATAATGATAATCAAATTGTTGATCATTTGTCTAGGCTAGAACAAGAAGAAATACTTGATTTGGAAAAAAGAAATTAATGAAATTTTTCCTGATGAAAAATTTTATGTTGTAAAAGGATGGGAAATATTGTGTTATGATGATATTGTAAATTATAATGTTAGTGGTATCTTACCTTATAGACTTAAAAAATAGCAGAAAAAGAAATTTATTTATGATGTAAAATCATATTTTTTGGGATGACCCTTATTTGTACAAATAATGCAAAGATTTAGTAATGAGACAATGTGTTCCTTATAAAGAAATTCAAGAAATTATTCAAAAATGTCATGATTCTGAATTTGGATGTCATTTTGGGAATGATAGAACTGTTCATAAAATTTTACAATATGGATTTTATTGGCCTACTTTATTTTGAGATGTTAATATATATATATATATATATATATATATATATATATATATATA
>JXCR01147645.1:0-25119 GCA_002079205.1 Phalaenopsis hybrid cultivar
TCAAATTGATTGTTGTGGTTGGTGAAGAACATCATTATGAACAACTTTCATGAAGAATGAAAATTTTTTGAAGTTGATTTGGTAGTCAATTTGGATGAGTTTTAATGGATTTGGGTTTAGACTTAAGTTAAACATGTAGGGTTAAACTTGAGTCAAACTTGANTTTCTAGACCTCAACCAAAAGTGAGGTCAACAAAGAACTACAAACCCAAGGCTGTTCCTCAAAAGAGATTGAATCTTATTATAAAACAAGTTATTAAGAAAGAAATTTTAAAGTGGTTAGATGCTAGAATTATCTACCCTATTTCAGATAGTGCATGGGTTAGTCCAATTATTGTGTTCTTAAGAAAGGATTAATTGTGATTGTATATGAAAATTATGAATTAATACCAACTACACAAGTCATAGGTGGCGAATATGCATTGAATATAAAAAATTAAATCTCTCCACAAGGAAAGATCATTTTCAACTACCATTTCTAGATCAAATGTTGGATATACTAACTGGGCATAAATACTTTTATTTTTTGGATGGATATGTCGCTTATCACCAAATATAAATAACTCCTGAGGATCAAGAAAAAATAACATTTACCAGTCCTTATGGTACATTTGCTTTTAGAAGAATGCCTTTTGGTTTATCTAATGCCCATGCTACATTTCAAAGATGTATGATGTCATTTTTTTATGATTTAATTGAAAAGGGGATTGAAGTCTTTATGAATGATTTTTCAGTGTTTGGAACTTCATTTGACTCATGTCTAGAACATTTATCTAAAGTTCTCAAATGTTATGAATAAACTAATTTAGTCTTTAATTGGGAAAAATGTCAGTTTATGGTTGGAGGAGGAATTATATTAGGACATCAAATATCAGAAAATGATATGGAAGTAGATCACGCTAAAATTAAAGTGATCGTTAATTTATCTTATCCAAAAAATATAAGAGAGATTAGGAAATTTTTAGGACATGTTGGATTCTGCAGGCGATATATTGATTACTTTTTAAGAATTGCTAAGACTTTATGTCATTTACTAAAGGAAGATGCAATTTTTAAACTTGATGAAGAACGCCTAAAATCTTTTGAGTTATTAAAGAAAAAATTTAGTCACTGCACCAATTATAGTTTCACCAAATTATGGAAAACCTTTTGAATTGATGTGTGATGCTAGTTGTTATGCTATTGGAGCTGTTTTAGGACAAAGATATGATAAAATTTTTAAAGTAATCTACTATGCTAGTAGAAATCTTAATGAAGTTAAATTAATTATACAACAACTAAGAAAGATTTTATTAGCAATATTATATGCTTTTGATAAATTTAGATCATACTTAATTGGAATTAAATGTATTGTTCATACTAATCATTCTGTTATGAAGTACTTAATGAAAAAGAAGACTGCAAAACCTAGACTGATACGATGGATTCTTCTTTTGTAAGAATTTGATTTTACAATAGTAGATCGGAAGGGGAATAAAAAACAAATTGCTACTTATTTGTTCAGACTTGAGTTAGAAAAACCACTCTCTTTTGAAATTCAAATTAATGAACATTTTTCTGATGAAAAACTGTTCAACATTAATGAGTGATGGGTTTTGTGGTATGCCGACATTGTGAACTTTCTTGTTAGTGATATTATACTCTATGGAATGACATACCAACAGAAGAGGAAATTTATATTTGAAGCTAAGACTTATTAATGAGTGGTGTGTTTTATGGGTTTATAGGACTGCATACAGAACTCCTATAGGAATGTCCCCATATAGGTTAATATTTGGGAAAGCCACTTACCAGTTAAACTTGAGCATAAAGCATATTGGGCTATTAAAGAGATCAATTATAATTTAAATTGAACTTGAGCATAAAACATATTGGAGGATTAAAGTTTTCAATTATAATTTGAATGATACTGGTGAGAAAATATTATTTTAATTAAAAGAGCTTGAATGAATAAGGAATGAGTCTTATGAAAGTGCTAAGATTTACAAAGAAAAGATAAATATGTGGTATGATCGAAGGATTCTTACTAGAAATTTTCAAATAAGACAACAAGTTCTACAATATAATGCAAGGTTAAGATTATTTTCAGGAAAACTTAAGTCCAGGTGGATGGGCCCATTTGTTGTGATGAAAGTTTATCCTTATGGAGGTGTGGATATTACAGATCCTAAAACTGAGAAAATATTTAAAGTGAATGGTCATAGACTGAAAGCCTATTTTATAAGGGATCAACTTAAATTTAACGATTGAATGATCTTGGGTCAACCAGACTAATCGCTTGTTATGTCGAGCTGACAACGTAAAATCAAGCGATCTATGAGAGACAACCCATAGTTATCCGTGTGCTTTTGTTTTGAATGTTTTTTGTGTGGGATTAAGAAAACTTGGGGTAGTATTTTTTAGACTATTTGTGTTAGTAATGATTTTAAGACTTTATTAAGTGACTTAGAAATGTTAGAATGTGTATTTGAATGTGAAGTTGCTCGGTGCTAAAATAAGTACTGGCGCTTAAGCGCCAATATTCAGCACTAAAGCGCAGACATTAAGAACCCTGTGCAAAAATGCAATTTCTAAAATTTTTAATCGCCAATTGGTTAACTTAAACGTGTCATGGAAGTCTTAAGATGTGCCTAAAAGTTGTTAGAAGGATTTGGACCTATAAATAGAAGGGTATTGTGATGGAATTTCACCCCAAAATCATTTGTAGCTCTAAAGTCTAAGAGAAAGAGATATTTGTAGAAATGTCTTCATGGGAGATGGATTTGAAGAAGAAAGAAGATGCTATGAGGAAGAAATTCATTAGTTAGAGTGCACAAGAGATGTATAACCGTTTTCTAGCCACTACTATCGAAGGAATAGGGAACAAGATCAACAAAATTGAGTCAGACGAGGCTTCATTTGAGGCAAAGGTAAATAAAATTAATACTCATCTAGAGCATATTGGATGGCAATTAAAAATGAAATATATCCATACTAGTTATATAGAAAAAGCGAATAAGGTGATGTATATTAAGAAAAAATGGATTGAAGAAGATTATATCAGAGCTTGTCACCATCGTCCATTTTATCAACTCTATATTCCAAATGCCCATGGAGAAGCTAATGAGAGACAGGAATTTGTTCAAATAAATGAAGAATGAAATTAAGTTCTATGCTAAGATTTTCTTATTAAAAGTTGTTTGATGTATTAATGTAAAGTCTTGTTTTTAGTGTTTATGTGATTATGTGTTTTATTGGGTGCGTTTGTTTATTATCTGTATTTAGGAAAATTTTCTCAGCCGAGACTCTTTGGAATGTGAATTATGTGTTGAATGTTGTTTGTAATAGTTCGTGAATGAATATAAACATTTGTTTGTGAAAATTTTGTGTTATTTTAGTTATGAATCGAATCAGTTATATTGGAGAATTTTGAGAGAGATAAGAGTTAAAGAAGAGGAAAATAGTAATTTAAGTGTTATAAGACCATTTAAAGGTGGTTTACTTAGGCTAATAGTGCATTTTACTAGAGTTTAAAAATATCAAAAATTGTGCACTGACGCCTAAGCACCACAACCCCGCGCTTAAGCGCGAGGTAACTGATCCCCGAATACTTATTGCATATGCACAGTTTATCAATAGTTATGATGGTATTTTTCATTTATATTTTCTTATATTGCAACAAAAAATAAAAACATGATTATGAAGAAAAATATGAATTTAACTTTTTAATTTAAATATATTTATATTTGGATACTACGTAAGTATATGTATCATTATCAAGTAATGTAGGACTTTTTTATTAAGACCTGAATATCAAACCCACAAGAAAGATTATGTAATAAGCACTTTTTATAATTTTTTTTCTATTTTTAAAAAGATAATTACTTAATATAAAAACAATTTTTGTAGGAATTTAAAATTTAAATATTATTGGTATTTTTGATATTTTAACTAAATAGTAATAACTTAAAACATAACTAAAGTTATTGTAGAAGAAAAGTAGATAATATTAAAATATCTTTCTTTTAATCATGAATCAGTAATATGTATAGGAATTTTGTTGTGAAAGTATACAAATTGTTTTGTACCAAATAGGAGCAATAATATTCTTTACCATTATTAGAGATGCTATAAAGAACATTGGCTAATTTAAAGTTTGAATAGTTCTGAAGACCGGCTAGGATTTACCCTTACTAGAGATGCTATAAAGAATATTGGCTAATTTAAAGTTTGAATAGTTCTGAAGACCGGCTAGGCAGAGATGTTATAAAGAACATTGACTAATTTAAAGTTTGAATAGTTCTGAAGACCGGCTAGGCAGGGAATAGCTCTCACTTTAGAGTTCCCTCGATTCCCTCAACCTGGGGGCTAACATTTCGTATCAAAACCTAAAATAATAAACCAAGTTGGGGGCTTTAACCCTCCCTTGATTCCCTCCACCTGGGGGCTAACATCTTGTATCAAAACCTAAAACAATAAACCAAACATCGATTCCCTCCACCTGGGGGCTAACATCTCGTATCAGATTGGCCAAATCGAGAAGTAAATCTTGATTTGCTCCACTTGGGGACTAACATTCTCATATCAGAACCTGAAACAATAAACCAAGTTGGGGGCTTTAACCTGTCACTTTAAAGTGCTCTAACTGTACACCCATCAATGAATATTTCCCTATTTATTTGCACTCAATCATATGAACTACATTCTCATTCATCCAACTCATTCGATTCTTTCTAATTGTTGACTGAGACAATACCAGTCCGGTTCTTACATGTTCTCACAATAAATTTTAACCAATTGTTGACTTAGACAATACCAGCCCGGTTCTTACATGTTCTCACAACAAATTTTAACATTATTTCCAAATTTATTTGCACTAAATCATATGAATTACATTCTCATTCATACAACCTCATGTGATTCTTTCTACCTATTTGCACTCAATCATATGAACTACATTCTCATTCATACAACCTCATGTGATTCTTTCCAAATGCACTCAATCATATGAACTACATTCTTATTCATACAACCTCATGTGATTCTTTCCAATTGTGAGATAATATCAGCTTGGTTCCTACATGTTCTCACAACAAATTTTAACATCTGAATTGGTCAAATCAAGAAGTAAATGAAGTGCATGGGTTTAAATCATCACAACTTCTTCCTACATTAAAGATCAATATTCTCCACAATTTCTATCCAAAACTTAATTACTTATCATTTTAAGAAGAAAGAAAAAAAAAACTACTCAGAATCCATAGAGAAAACAAAATCACACTTTAGTTTAAAACAAGGAATCATTGCCAAACCAACAACAAGTATCGATTAAAACCAAAAGTAGTCTAAAAAAAAAAAATTAAAACTTATCTCAAGTCCTCCACCAAACTCCTGATGTTCCTTGCAATCTCTTATCTTTTACAATCACTTAAAACAAAATAATAAAAATGATAAAGAAAATTAAAAGTGGTTCCTGAAAATCTCTCTGAACTAACTCCCCAGAAAAGAACTTTCAAAACTTGCTTGACTCTTTTCTAGGTCCTCTCTTCTTTCTTTTATAGTTTTCCAAGAGGTGCCTTGGAATCTCTTCAAAATATGTCTTGATTTGATTTATTTGCCCAAGAGATGCATCCTTTCATGATAATTTTTGTCCATGGTGGTTATAACCACCTATTAAGGCAATGGGTGCATTAAAAACCTCTTCGAAATTTGTGAAAACCGATTTTACTCATCTAGTAACTGCCATTGGCACTTAAGCGTGGGGTCTTGGCGCTTAGGCGTGGCCTTCTCTCTTTAACTAGGGCATAAGCACCGAATCTGGCGCTTAGGTGCCAAAATTCTCTTGCACAGTTTTTCACCTTTTTGCTCCAAATTTGATCCTTTTTCATTCCTTTAAGCATTTTTTCAATTTTTACTTGTATCTGCAAGAAAAATACAAAAAGACCTTCTATTAAAGCCTAATATCTCAAAAATAGGTATAAAAATGTGTCTAAAAATATTATATATTTTAGTTGTATCAAAATCGCCCAAACTTAAAATGTTATTTGTCCTCAAGTGACACTTCAATCTTCAAAAACCAAATATGTATGATATATATATGAGTTTCTTTAAGAGTTACTAAAATTTAGATTTAGAAATATAGTAGTCCAATTTAGAAAAAAAAATTAGTAAATGAGACCAACTTAAAGTTTGAAAATTTTTAATGTTATGAATTATGAAAATATAAGTTTCTATCTAATTCAGAAATATTGTAAGTTCTCTAAGTTTAGATTTTAATTCTTTTATTTTCTCTACTTAAAAATTTTTATTTAAAACAATTTTACTTACTATATTATATTTATAAGCTTAAGATTTTATCAAGTCTTATACTTTAAAAAGATCAAATGTAGAACCAATTTTTGATTAGGCACAAATCCTCAAGCTTCTCCTCCCTTACATTTCTTTTCTTTTTATTTTCTTTTTCTATTTCTCTTCTTTTTCTATTTCTTTTCTTTTTGTTTTTCAGAGAAGGATTACTATATCTGGATAGGCCATTAATGATTTTGAATTCCACTTCTCCTTTCCTAAAGTAAAGCCTTGATATAAAACTTTTACTTATAGATATAATAATAGTTTTGAAAATCATTTTAATAAAAGACTGATATAAATCTTTTACTTATAAATATAATAATAGTTTTGAAAATTATTTTAATAAAAGAAATTTAAGTATTGAAAACAAAAGTTTAAATTATCTTAATTTTTCAAAAACATAATTTTTCTTACTAAAGATAGTCACTTATATTAATCATTTTCTATACTAAAAATTTTTAACTTAAAGTTTTTCTTCATTACTTAAAAATTTAACTAAATTTTCTGACTCATTTCTAAAATGAAATTTTATTTCCCTAATATAACTTCATATACATAATAAATTTTTCTTTTAAAATCAAAATCACTTGCAGTACACTTGAGAATAAATAAAATTCCAATTTTGAAAATGTTTTTCATCCCCCCAAACTTAAATTTTTAACAGATTAAATAGTTTAGCGTCAGATAATTATATAGTCAGGAAATGAAAATTGAAATAACATGCTAACATGAATTTTAACATCCTAATTATACAAGTATTAAAACTAAACATGAGTAAAATTAATTTTCGATCAAAATTTCTAAAATTTTATTTTATTTTAACATGTGGAGATTCAAATAGACTTCTAAATAGTGGTTATAAATGCAAAATAACACACTAGCACGATAAAAGAAAATTACTGGGTAGCAGTTTTTGAATTTTAAGTTTAAGATCTAAGCTAGCAAGACTTTCTACTTTATAACAGATATAAAATTAAGTTAAGTTCTAAACTAACTAAATCATAGCACTAAAGACAAAACAACAGTTGTTACCCTAAAATTTAAAAATAAAACAAAATACTATCTAACACAACAATCATAACAACAAGATAACATAAAAATTCAAAACACAACATAAATCATAGTCCAAAACAACACACAGATGCAAATGTAGCAAGTTCAAACCACATAGTTCACATCATATTACAACCATAAAATGAATCTCTCAGCTCTACTCTTCATCCTCAGAATCACAGCTGTACCATTTTTCTGCAGGTTCATAATCAGGATATCGAGGAAATGGAAGAAATTGCACTCCTGGTTCACCTCTAATCAGGCTCTCCAAAGATGAGTGGAATTTCTCTTCATAATCACTTTTACTTCTATTATATCTATTAGTATGATCTATAAAACGCTCTAAATTTTATACCTTATCAACGGTAAAATTTATATTGTCCATCATCTTCTGCAATAAATCGTCTTAAGTCTTGGTATCACCTTTAGATGTAGAAGCACGAGAAGTTGATGGTCGTGATGAAGATGCAGCGGAGGTAGATGCAGCAGACGTCTCTAATCCATAACTTCTAGAAAATCCTCCTATCCAGCCAAAAATTGAATGCTCAGAATAAGTCTCACATTCACCTTCATAATGGGCTTTAGAGGTGACAGAACTTCCTCCCAACTACCATACTTCATTCCAACCTACTCGCCTAATGAAAATATTAAGGAAGCAAATCTCATACCTTCAGTAGTAGCAGCAGCAGTTGAACTAATGATAGTGTGATAGATCAAAGCCCCTATGTTGATGGGCTTTCCCTCTTGAATACAATAGTTCAATGTTGCTCTCTATTTGGTAACTTCACTGAGATGATTGGTCTAAAGCAGACGAGTAGAAATGAAATAGTGACAGGCCTTCGATGGTGCACATAACTTTGAAGTTCAAAAATTTACTCTCCTCTCATTGATTATCTTCCAAATTCCTCTCCCAATAGTCAAATATGATATAATCTCATCTAACTGCGCTTGACTATGACTATAATTTGCATAAAAACATAAATTCTCGGTGGTAAATGGTTAAATAAGTTGATTACCTCTGGAGTAAAAGGTACCAACTTCCCTCTAACCATAACTCAATCGTCTTCAACCTCTAGGGGATTGGTATAAAACTCCCTCACAATAGAAATCACTACGACGACAGAGAAACAACAAAACTTTTACCACTATCGGCGGACTATCAGATCTTCTACTTCTCCACCTAGACTTTTGAAACATCACTCCTGAATCTATTTTCATGACTGCAGAGCGTCACTATATTGATTCTGAGCTTTCAAACTGACAAACTTGATCAAATCGAATGGGCTCTTTCCTCTACTCCTTTTCATTCTTGGTGCCATTCTACAAATTTGATAAATTCCAAAAATAACTTTAAAAATCAAGTTTAAATCATTAAACTAAACTTCCAAAAGCATTAACTAAACTTCTCTAGCAATTTCAATATATTTTTCTTCACTTTTGGCCATCAATAGTAAATTTTCAAAATCTTCCAAATGTGCTCAAAATATATGGTGAAAATAAAAAAAATTTTCATAGAAGTAAAGCTCTTACCTTAAGGAGCTTGGATCTAGCAAATCTCACTCAATTCCACCTAGAAATCTTCAAATTCCACTTGCCCTAGCCGTTAAAATTGCAATTTTGAGTTGGGGAAGATGATATGAGGTGTTAAAAATGGTATTTTTGGGCTTAAATTTTACTTTTAACCATTCACGAACCGGTTTTGTGAACCAGCGCTTAAACGTAGGAAAGTGGCGCTTAGGAGTCTACCTCTCGGGTTAGCTCGAGCTTAAGCATGAGATGTGGCTCTTAAGCACCAGTGCAAAATTTTCAAAATTTATAATTTTTAAGTAAAATGCACTATTAGCCTAAGTAAACCACCCCTAAATATTCTCATAACACTAAATGACTAGTTTTACTTCCTATAAGTCTCCTCTACCTTAAAATTCTCTTTAATAATTATTTCAATTCGAGGCTAAAAATAACACAAATTTTCACAAAAATAAACTTATATTAATTCACAAACGAGTACAAATACATTTAAAAACTTACTTATCTCTCCAAATAGTCTTGGATGAGAAGATTTTCCTAAGTACAAAACACTTAACACACATTTTAAAATAAGTGATACAAACACTAAACATAAGACATAAACACTAACATACTTAAAAATATGACTCCAAACACACAATTCCTAACACTTAACTTAGTGCCACTCTTCATTAGAAGTAACAAATTCTTGTCTTTCAGTAGTCTCTCCAAGAATATAGGTTGATAAAACAGACGGTGGTGACGAGCTCTAACACTATCATCTTTGATCCACTTATGCTTAAGGAACATTGCCTTATCCTCTTCCTCTACATAACTAGTATGGATGAATTGCATCCAAAGTTGCCACCCAATATGTTCTAGATGAGCATGGAATTCAATCACCTTAGTCTCTAATACAGATATAGTATTCTCCATCTGGTTGATCTTCTCAGATATCCCTTCAATACTAATGGCTAAGAAATCATTATACATCTCCTATGCACTTTGTCTAATGAACTTCTTCTTCATGGTGTCTTCCTTCTTCTTTAAATTCATCTCCCATGAATACATTTTCTCTAAATCTCTCTCTTTCTTAGACTTTTAGGGCTAAAAATAATCTAGGGTGAAATTCCTTATAAACCCTTTCTATTTATAGGCTTAATTCCACCTCATAACTTCTAAGCATGCCTAGAAACTGCCAAGACACGTTTATTCAAACTAAATTGCAATTACACCTTCTAAAAATTGAAATTTGCACATGTGATTAAACTACCACGCTTGAGCGCCAGATCTGGCGCTTAAGTGCTAGTGCACATTTCTGCACCAGTCAACTTAACGTCCAAATTCTCATTCTAACATGTATATGTCACTAAATAAAGTATAAAAATCATTACTAGCACATAATAAACTCAAAAATAATACCCCAAATTTCTCAGTCAGACTTAAAATAACAATCAAAGCAAAAACGCACTGATAACTATGGTGCCTCCCACAAAGCGCTTGGTTTTACGTTGTCAGTCTGACGTAACTAGTTCTCATTCTTGTTGACCCAACATCAATCCATCATTATATTTATATTGATCCCCTATATAATATGGTTTCATTATATGTCCATTCACTTTAAAAATTTTCTCAGAATTAGGATCTTCAATATCCATAGCTCCATAAGGATAAACTTTTATCACAACAAATGGGTCAATCCACCTGGACTTAAGTTTCCCTTCAAATAATCTTAACTTTCATTATATAGCAAAACTTGTTGTCCTAACTAAAAATTTTAGTAAGAATCTTTCGATCATGTCACATTTTCATCTTTTCTTTATAAATCTTGGCACTCTCATAAGATTCATTCCTTATCTCTTCAAGCTCATTTAATTATATCAATCTTTTCTCACCAACATCTTCTAAATTAAAATTGAAATATTTAATAGCCCAATATACTTTATGCACAAGTTCAACTGGTAAGTGACAAGCTTTCCCTAATATTAGTCTATATGGGGAAATTCCTATAGGAGTTCTATATGCAGTCCTATAAGCCCATAAAACATAGTCAAGTTTGACTGACCAATCCATTTTTGTTGGATTCACAGATTTTTTCATAATTCTTAGCCCACAAAGCATGGTCAAGTTTGACTGACCAATCCATTTTTGTTGGATTCACAGATTTTTCCATAATTCTTTTAATTTTTTGATTGGATAATTCAGCCAAACCATTTGTCTGAGGATGATAAGCAGTAGCAATCCTATGATTTATATGTGATTAGATAATTCAGCCAATACACTTGTCTGAGGATGATAAGCAGTAGATATTCTATGATTTATATGATATTTCTTTAATAACTAATTGGATAATTCAACCAAACCTCTTGTCTAAAGATGATAAGCAATTGCAATCCTATGATTTATATGATATTTCCTTAATAATTTTTCCATAATAGCATTTCTGAAATGACTTCCTCCATCAGTAATGATAACTCTTGGCATCCCAAATCTACAAAATATGTTAATTTTTAAAAATTTTGCAACACTTTGAGCATCACATCAAGGTAAAGCAACAGCTTCTATCCATTTAGATACATAGTCCACTACAAACAGAATATATAAATTTCCCAAAGATGGTATAAATGGTCCCATGAAATCTAATTAAAAAACATCAAATATTTTAAATTCTAGCATATAATTGAGTGGCATCTCATTTCTTCTAGAAATATAGCCTACTCTTTGACATCTATCACAATTTTTGATATAAGAATTAACATCTCTAAAAATTGTAGGCCAATAAAATCAACACTGTATAATTTTGTATGTTCTTTTATCAACACCAAAATGTCTCCAAAAATAAAAAATATGATATTTTGGATAATTTCATAAGTTTCTTCTAATGGTACACATCTTCGAATGATCAGATCCTTTCCTTATTTTATATAAAATGGGTCATCCCAAAAATAAGTGCTTAGCTTCAGAAATAAATTTCCTCATTTATTGGTATGTCATTCCATTGGGTTTAAGATCACTAACAATATAGTTCACAATGTCGGCATACCACGGAACACACCACTCATTTACAGTGAACACTTTTCATCTGGAAAATGTTCATTAATTTCTTTTTCAAAACAGAGTAGTTCTTCTAATTTAAGCCTGAACAATTGATCAGTAATTTGATTTTCAATTTCCTTCCGATCTACTATTTCAAAATCAAATTCTTGTAAAAGAAGAATCTATCTTATAAGTCTCGGTTTAGTATCCTTATTTTTCATTAAGTACTTAATACCAAAATGATCTGTATGCAGTATACATTGAGTTCCACTAAAATATGACTAAAATTTATCAAAGGCATATGTTATTGCTAATAACTCTTTTTCAGTTGTTGTATAATTAATTTGAATTTCATTATGAGTTTTACTAGCATAGTAAATAACTTTAAAAATTTTATCTTATATTTATCCTAAAACAGCTCCAATAACATAATCACTTGCACCACACATAAGTTCAATAGGTTTTTCCCAATATGGTGAAAGTACAATTGGTGCAGTAATTAATTTTTCTTTTAATAATTTAAAAGCTTTTAGGCATTCCTCATCAAAATTAAAAACTGCATCTTTTGGCATAAAGGCTTAGCGATCTTAGAAAAGTCTTTAATATATCGCCTGCAAAATCCAACATGTTCTAAAAAACTCCTAATTTCCCTTACATTTATTGGAGAAGTTAAATTAGCGATCACTTGAATTTTAGCAGGATCTACTTCCATATCATTTTTTTATATTTGACGACATAATATAATCCTCCTGCTGCCATAAATTGGCATTTTTCCCAGTTAAGGACTAAATTTTTTTCTTCACAGCGCTTAAGAACTTTAGATAAATGTTCTAAACATTAGTCAAATGAAGTTCCAAACACTGAAAAATCATCCATGAATACTTCAATCCTACAAAAAATTACCTTCATACATCTTTAAAATGTAGCAGAGGCATTACATAAACCAAAAAGCATTCTTCTAAAAGCAAAAGTACCATAAGGGCTGGTAAATGTTGTTTTCTCTTGATCCTCGAGAGATATTTAAATTTGATGATAACTAGTATATCCATTTAGAAAGAAAAAGTATTTATACCCAGCTAGTCTATCCAGCATTTGATCTAAAAACGGTAGTGGAAAATGATCTTTCCTAATGGCAAGATTTAATTTTCTATAATCAATGCATATTCACCACCCTGTAATATATCTAGTAGGTATTAACTCATAATGCTTATTCACATTATAGTTACTCCTCCTTTCTTAGGAACACAATGAATTGGACTAACTCATGCATTATCTGAAATAGAGTAGATAATTCCATCATCTAACCACTTTAAAATTTCTTTCTTAACAACCTCTTTCATAACAGGATTTAATCTCCTTTGTGAATCAGCCCTGGGTTTGCAGTTTTCTTCCAGATTAATTTTATGCATAAAATTTAAAGAACTAATTCTTTTAATATCAGCAATTGTCCTTCTGAAGGCTTTCTTAAATTTTTTTAGAATTTTCATCAGCTTTTCTTTTTCTTCCTTTATTAACTTCGAGGAAATTATAACAGGTAAAGTAGAGGAATCTCCTAAAAATGTATATTTTAAATGTTTAGGAAGTAATTTCAACTCAAGTTTTAGAGGTTTTTCAATAGATGAATAAAATGATTTATCTTTGTCTATCGTGTCCTATATTACAAAACTTTCTTGAACATAACATGAATCCTCCTCAAAAAAGTTTATATATTGATCTAATTCCTCTTCTTTCTCGTGTTCTAGATTTTTTCTTCAGATTTTTCTTCATAAGTAGTCTTGAAATGACATTCGCTTAGATATCTTATATCATCCATTTTATAGCATTCGTCATCTTTATCTTTTGTAGGGTATTTCATTGATTTTGAAATGTTAAAAGCAACAGTTTGATCATTGACGTGCATTGTTAATTCCCCTTTCTGCACATCTATCATTGCTCTTTTTGTGGCTATGAAAGGTCTCCCCAAAATGATAGGTATCTCTTTATCTTCCTCTATATCTAGCATAATGAAATCAACAGGAATGATCTCCTCAAAATGATAGGTATCTCTTTATCTTCCTCCATATCCAGTACAATGAAATCAACAGGAAAGATAAATTGATCCACTTTGTCCATATCTAGCACAACGAAATCAACAAGAAAGATAAATTGATCCACTTTCACTAGGACATCTTATAACTCCTTTAGGGTATGTTATCGAATATCTGCTAACTACAGAGTTACAGTAGTAGGGGTTATTTCTCCTAATCCCAGTCTTTTAAATATTGATAATGACATAAGGCTAATGCTTGCGCCTAAATCATATAAGGCTTTCCAATAAAATATGTCTCCTATTGCACATGGAATTGTAAAGCTACCAGAATGTTTAAGCTTTCCAGGAAGCTTCTTCTGAATTATTGCACTGTACTTCTCACTAATTACAACAGTCTCATTTTCTTCAAACTTCCTTTTTCTATTGAGAATATCATTCATAAACTTTAGCTTGACATATGTTCTAAGGCTTTAACAAATGAAATATTGATTGTAAGTTTCTTGAATATTTTCAAAAATTTTGACAATTGCTTATCCAACTTCTGTTGTCAAAGTCTCTAAGGAAATGGAGGTGGTGGTTTTTCTAAATCAATTTTTGGTGGAGAAATAGGTCTTTTAGTATCTTTCAAAGAGTCCTCTTTTGATTCTTTAATTTCTTCACTCTTTACTTCAATCCATTTTTGAATCCTACCTTTCAACTCTCTTCCACTTCTAAGTTGTACGACTTTAACTTGCTCTTTATTCTGGTCTTTTGGATTTGATTCAGTATTTCAACTCTCTTCCGCTTCTAAGTTGAACGACTTTTACTTGCTCTTTATTCTAGTCTTTTGGATTTGATTCAGTATTACTAGGAAGTGTTCCTTGGGATCTATTACTTAATGAACTTGCAATTTACCCAAGTTGATTCTTAATATTTCTAATTGTAGCTCCTTGACTTTGTAATTGATTACCCATTTCTAACACCATTTCTTCTATAGACAACTTCTTATCATTATATTGTGTATTGATACTTGGTGGATAAGTAGATCTATAACTATTATTCCCGTGGTTGTTCCAATTTCCAATGAGTTAAATTGGTTGTTCCTCCATTGCTGATTATTACCACTAGAATTGTTTATCAAGTTAAAGTTGGGATGGTTCTTCCAACCTGGGTTATAACAATTGGAATATGGGTTATTTTGCTTATTATTTCTGGAATTCAAAGTTTATAATGATGCTTGATAATCTATCATTTGGCCTAATGAATTCTCTTAAATCAAAGAAATTGGTTGAGAAAAATTCATTTTAAATTGGTCTAACTTCCTTGAAATTGCAACAACTTGATTTGCTAATATATTAAATGCATCAGTTTCATGAATATTGGCTGCTTTCTTTGGATTTACCCTCTCAAAAGGCCATTAAAAATTATTGGTAGCCATTTCTTCAATTAAAGCATAAGCGTCATGAAATGGTTAGCAGCGACATCAATAATAGATCTAAGAGAACCAATTAATCCATTATAAAAGGTTTGAATTATTATAGCACCATCAATAATAGATCTAAGAGAACCAATTAATCCATTATAAAAGGTTTGAATTATTAACTAATCTGGTATAGCATGGTGTGGACACTTTCTTAATAGTTCTTTAAATTTTTCACATGCTTCATAAATAGATTCCCCTTCAAACTGATTAAAAGTTGTAATATCATTTCTAAGCTTCACAGTTTTTTATGGTGGAAAATATTTAGCAAGGAATTTTTGTGCTAAATCACCCAAAGTTCTGGTAGATTCAGGTGCTAATGAATTCAACAACATCTAGCTTTATCCCTTAGTAAGAAATGGAATAAACCTAAGTCTTATGGCATCATCTGAAACACCATCGTATTTAAATGTAGCACATAATTCTATAAAATTGGCAAGATGTAAATTTGGATCTTCAATTAGTGATCCCCCAAATTGATTATTTGATATCATTTGGATAATAACAGGTTTAATCTCAAATGAATTAGCCACTACAGTAGATTTTTGAATACTACAATGAAGTGCATCTACATTAGGGTTGGCATAATCTCTTAAAGGTCTAAACTCTTAATGAATTTCAGCATTTTGATTATTTTGGTTTGCCATTTCTGTAATTTTTTATTTGATTTTTCAAGATTTTTATTATTTTTGGTTTTTCTAATTTTTCTAATAGTTCTTTCTAATTCAGAATCGTAGGGCACTAGTCCTTCAAAACCTGAACTACATATACACTAACATAAAATAAAATAAAATAAAACATACAAAATAAGATACAATATTTATAGTTTAAATAAGCCTTTCTAAAAATAGAAATTTACTTAATACTTGATCTTCCCCAGCAACGGTGCCAAACACTTGAAAATTTTGTAGTAATAATTTTGATGGTATTTTTCACTTTTATTTCCTTATTTTGCAACAAAACCAAAAACTTGATCCTGAAGAGAAGTAAGANCGGTATCAAGTAATATTGGACTTTTTGATTAAGAACTGAATATCGAACCCACAAGGAAGATTATGCAATATGCACTTTTTAGAAAGTTTTTTCTATTTTTAAGAAGATAATTACTTAAATTAAAAATGATTTTTGCAGGAATTTAAAATTTAAATATTTTTGTTATTTTTGATATTTTAACAAAACAATACAACTTAAAAAGATAACTAAAGTTTTTGTAGAAGAAAAGTATTTAATATGAAAATATTTTTCTTCTTATCATGAATCACTAATAAGTATAGGAATTCTATTGTGGAAGTACGCAAATTGTGTTGTGCCAAATAGGAACAATAAAATTCTTTACCCTTACTAGAGATGCTATAAAGAACATTGGCTAATTTAAAGTTTGAATAGTTTTGAAGATTGGTTAGGCAGAGAAGATACTAGCTCTCACTCTAGAGTTCCCTCGATTCCCTCCACCTCTGGGCTAACATTCTTGTAACAGAACCTAAAACAATAAACCAAGTTGGGGGCTTTAACCTATCACTTTAAAGTCCTCTAACTCGTATCAAAACCTAAAACAATAAACCAAGTTGGGGGCTTTAACCTATCACTTTAAAGTCCTCTAACTCTAACACTTCAAAAATTATTTCCCTATTTATTTGCACTAAATCATATGAATTACATTCTCATTCATATATATGAAAATTTCCCTATTTATTTGCACTCAATCATATGAACTAAATTCTCATTCATACAACCTCATATGATTTATTCCACTAGTTGGCTGAGATAATACCAACCCAGTTCTTACATGTTCTCACAACATATTTTAACATCTGCATTGGCCAAATCAAGAAGTAAATGAAGTGCATGGGTTTAAATAATCACAACTTCTTCCAACATTAAAGATTAATATTCTCTACAACTTTCATTCAAAACTTAATTACTTATCATTTTAAGAATGAAGATAAAGAAAACTACTAAGAATCCATGGAGAAAACAAAACCACGCTTTTGTTTAAAAGAAGATATCATTGTCAAACCAACAACAAGTTTTGATTAAAACCAAAAGTAGTCTAAAATAAAAAGATAAATACTTATCTCAAGTCCTACACCAAACTCTTGAAGTTCCTTTGAATCTCTTCTCTTTTATAATCACTCAAAAAAAAATAAAAAAAGGATAAAGTAAAAAAAAAGTGGTTCCTAAAAATCTCTCCAAACTAACTCCCAAGAAAAGAACTTTCAAAACTTGCCAATATTTTCAAGACTCTTTTTTAAGTCCTCTTTTCTTTCTTTTATAGTTTTCCAAAAGGTGCCTTGGGATCTCTTCAAAATGTGTCTTGATTCGATATATTTGCCCAAGAAATGCATCCTTTCATGATAATTTTCATCCATGGTGGTTAAAACCACCTATTAAGCCAATGGGTGCCTCAAAAACCTCTTCAAAATTCATGAAAACCGATTTTACTCGTCTAATAACTGCCACTGGCGCTTAAGCGTGGGCTCCCGGTGCTTAGGCGCGGTCTTCTCTATTTAATTGACGCTTAAGCACTAGATTTGGAGCTTAGGCGCCAAAACTCTTTTGCCCAATTTTTCAACTTTTTGCTCCAAATTTGATCCTTTTTCACCTCTTAAGCATTTTTTTCCATTTTTACTATTATCTGCAAGAAAAAACACAAAAATACCTACCATTAAAGTGCAATATCTCAAAAATAAGTATAAAAATGTGTCTAAAATACTATATATTTTAGGTGTACCAACAACCCGAGAAGCAGACGCCTAAGCGCCACATGTCTGCGCTTAACCATCAAGTCATGAAAACCGATTCGTGAACGGTTAAAGTGAAAATTAACCCCAAAAAACACCATTTTTGCTCCTTCCATCGTCTTCTTCCTTTCAAGTTTGCGGTTTTGAGTTTAGGGAAAACATTTTCGTGGAGATTTAGATTTGGATTTCTGGGAAGAAGTACTGTTGCCTCTAAAACCAATTACAACTTTGAATGTGAAATCATTTTCTTAACGCTCTATTTTTAGTTGGAGAGGAGGATTTTCAAGAAGTTATGGAATGTCGACGTGTGCTGATTCCCTTCATATCCAAAATAACTTGATTATGAGCCTACAAATTTTTCGGATAGTGGTGACACTAATGATGTTGATGAGGATAAGGACGAAGGTTGTTTTATGTTTGAAATATGTGATTTACTTTGTGGTGTGAACATGTTAAATTTGGGTTTGTGTACTTATTGGACTATGTGATGTGTTAGACTTTTTTTCTAATTGTTATTGTAATTTTTGTGTTTTGTTAGTATTGTGTTTTCAATTCTTGGGTAGTAATTTTTGTTATGTGTCGTATAATGTTTTTTAATTAGCTAGGAATGAACTTATTTCTATGTCTTATGAAAGTTGAAAATCTTGCTAGCTTTAATTTTAAACTTTCATTTCAGAAATTTGCTACCCTATATTTTCTCTTATCTTGTTAGTGTGTTTGTTTGTTTTATGTCTGCACACACTACTTAGAAGTCTAATGAATATCTATATGTTGAAAAGTCAGAAATTTGATCAAAAATTAATTTTACTCCTATTTTTAGTTTTGTACTTGTACAATTAGGGTATAAAAATTCTTGTAAGCATTTTATTTTAATTTTTATTCCTGCTTACATATATCTACAACTAAATTGTTTAATCTTGTTAAAAATTTAAGTTTGGGAAGGAAAGAAAAATATTTTCAAAACTTGAATTTTATTTGTTCTCAAATGAGCTACAAATGAATTTGATTTGAAATTAAAAATGATCATGTATATGAATATATATTAGGGAAGTAAAATTTTGATTTATAGAAATCAGCAAGAAAATTGAGTTAAAACTTTAAAAGTGACATATGAAAAATTTAAAGTTAAAAGTTCTTAAATGTAGAAATCATAAATATAGTGAAAAGATCTTTAGTAAGAAAAATTGTATTTCTGAAAAATTTAGAAATTTAGACTTTTATTTCCTATACTTAAATTTTATTTATTGAAACTAATTTTCAAAACTATTATTATGTTTTTTAGTAAAAGAAAATTATTAACTCTTTTCTTTGAAAAAGGAAGAGTGGAATTCAAAGCCATTAAAGGCCTATCCAGATATAGTAATCCTTGCCTAAAAAATAAAAAGAAAAGAAAAGGAAAAAAAAAGAAAAGAAAAGAAATGTTGAAAACGGGAGGAGAAGCTTGAGGATTAGAGCCTAACCAAAAATTGGTTCCACATCTAATCTTTTTAAAGTATAAGGCTTGAGAAACACTTAAGCTTAAGGATATAATATAGTAAGTAAAATCATAATTAATAAAAATTTTTAAGTGAAAGAAATAAAATGCCTAAGTTCTATATTTGGAAATTCTACAAGTATTTCTGAATTAGATAGGTACTAATATTTTTCATACTTCTTTACTTTTTAAACTTTAAGTTGGTCTAATCCACTAGAGTTTTTTCTAAACTAGAATACTATATTTCTAGAACAAAATTTTTAAAACTCATAAACAAACTCATATACATAATCATACTTATTTGGTTTTAAAGATTGAAAGTTACTTGAGGACAAGTAACATTTTAAGTTTGGGAGATTTTGATACACCTAAACTATATAGTATTTTTAGACACATTTTGATACATATTTTTGAGATATTGCACTTTAATGGAAGGTATTCGTGAGTTTTTCTTTTAGGTATAAGCAAAAAGGTAAGAAACTCTAAAAGGAGTGAAAAAGGATCAAATTTGGAGTAAAAATGGAAAAATGGTGCAAAAGTATTTTGGCACCTAAGTGACAGAACCGGCGCTAAGGCGCCAGTGAAATAGAGAAAGTCGTGTTTAAGTGCTAGAGGCCACACGCTTAAGCGCTAGCGAAATTAACTTGACGGGTTAATTCATTTTAACAAATTTTAAAGGGACATTTGAGGCACCTATTTGCTAAAATGGGTGGTTATAACCACCGAGGACAAAATTACAATTAAAGGACTTGTGAAAGGAGGCATCCCTTAGTAAATACATCAAATCAAGGAACATTTTGAAGAGATACCAAGGCACCTCATGGAATGTTATAAAAGAAGGAAGTTGAGACTTTTAAAAGAGTCTTGAAAAAGAGTCTTGAAGTGTTCTAACAAGTCCTTGAAAACGTTTGTTGAGAAGTTTTTAGAGAAAATTTCAAGCACCACAAATCTATTTTTCCTTTTGTTTTAAGTTTTATTTTGAGAGTTAAGAGTGTTTTAAGAGAGAAGAAATTTAAAGGAACTTCAAGGGTTTGGTGAGGATTTGGGATAAGTTTTTATCTTTGTTTTAAACTACTTTTGGTTTTAATGGAAACTTTTTGTTGGTTTGACAATGATTTCTACTTTTAAACTAAAGTGTGGTTTTGTTTTCTCCAAGGATTTTGAGTATTTTTCTTTATCTTTCATCTTAAAATGATAAGTAATTAAGTAATGGATAAAAACTCTGAGTAGTTTTCTTTATCTTTATCCTTCAAATGATAGGTAATTAAAGTGTTGGATGGAAGTTGTGGAGAGTAATAATCTTTAATATTGGAAGAAGTTGTGATGATTTAATTCCATGCACTTCATTTACTTCTTGATTTGGCCCATCTAATTGCTAAAATTTGTTGTGATCACATGTAAGAACTAGGCTGGTATTGTCTTAGTCAAAAATTAGAAAGAATCATATGAAATTGTATGAATGAGAATGTAGTTCATATGATTGAGTGCAAAAAAATAAGCAAATAATCTTTGAAGGGTGTAGAGATAGAGGAAATTAGAGTGATAGGCTAAAGCCCCCAACTTGGTTTATTATTTTAGGTTTTGATACGAGGTGTTAGCCCGCAGTTGTAAAAAACTGAGGGAAATCTAGGGTGAGAGCTAGTATCTTCCCTACCTAACGGGTCTTCAGAATTGTCCAAACTTTAAATAAACCAATGTTCTGTATAGCATCTTGACAGCATTATTTTTGGTTGGAGGAGTTGCTTGTTAGAAGCTATCGGTCGCCAGATCAAAATCCCGTCGCCCGCTTTGGAAGGACATTTAATTTACATATATATATATATATATATATATATATATATAAGTTTTAGAAAAGTATGAAATCAAAATGACCCCATATTTTTCATCATTTAAATGAAAAAGTACTATACCTCAAATCTTATATCTATCTCGAAGGATAAACACAAGACTTGAGGATGATGCTCGATCAAATAAACTAAGAAATATATGACATCCATTTGGTCTGTGAAACCATTTTATGTGCCGACAATTTCTCCTATTTAATATGAAGAATCAAATAGGGCTTATTTTAAGCTGGGTTTGGACAAGCTTCCTATAAGGGCAAGTCCCTATAGTTAATTACATCTTAGATAACCGAAGTCACCTAAGAAAACTCTCGATAAAAATTAGGGAATATTATCTTCAAGGAGTTCAAAAGAACAGGAATTTTCAATGAAATTGGACAAAGAGGTATGAAATCAGAATAGCTCAAATTTGAAATATTTTATTGTAGAATCCAAAGGATGAAGGATGTCATAGATCCAGAGGAGAACTTCGGTGACTTCCCAATCTATCCTATTGTTTGGCTTCAGTTTTGAGGAGAAATTATTTAAATATTTCATCCTGCCAATTTTATTTATTAGGGCTTACATTTTCCTGAAACGATCACACAAATAGCCTGGAAGATGTGAAGATTTAGGTCGTGACAAACAACAACCTCAGAATTCTAAGACTAGTTAGGGCTTAGATTGTACAGCAAAGCTATACAAAGGCCTAAAATGAATTAAGGATTTATGTTGCACTAGATCGACAACCTCAAAATCCTATGGCTTGTTGTTTAATTCTAAGGAAGGAAATTGGTTTAGCTGATGTGGACGTGTTTTGCTATTGAAGATGGTCGTGCTGCCCACCATGCTAGCTCCAAGTTCCTTACCGTGACGAGTATAAGTTTTAGTGTGTCAAGTTATGATATCAAATCAGATGTCCCTATGGCTGTAGTTCTTTAAATGTTTTGGGGCATATTAAAATTGATTAGAGCGACACCGGTTAGGAACTTACGGTACCCTCGTTCCGGTACCACTATTTTCTATTAGATTCACTTAGTCTAAATGAATTTACTAAACTAAACTTAATGAGTTCCATACTTTCATTTAGACCGTGAGAAGCCTCGTTAGCAACCGTAGGTTACCTCCTCCTAGAGATTCCCGATCATCCAATAGGGACGTCTTAATTTAGCTAAAATTATTGTCTTGTGATGTTTGTGATTAAATTCTGAGTTATTTTGTATTTTAAATGTTGTGGTGGTGAATGCTATCTTGGTTGATTTTAGTTTTGGTTTTGGTTTCGCGGCTATCCTAGTAGTTTAAGTTTTCATGCAGGGTGACATCGTTGTTTAACATGCAGGTTGTATTTTTTGTTCATACATGCAAGTGAGTAAGTACAGTAACATACTGAAAAGTAAAGTATAGAAAACTTTAAATGCATGTAAAATAAAAGCGCACCTGAATGGTTTTCCCGTCATCTTCAATTGAAACTTAAAATGCATGTGAGAGCATTTACATGTTAAAAGTATTTTATGTAAAGCGGGGAAATAAGGTTCTGGTGATCTATGAAATTCTAAATCTTGTCTTTGTGAACCCCTATTAATTCATCTGAGGATGATTTCATTAAGAAAAATACACTAAGTTTAGTAGACCTTTGAGGTATTCAAAAAGTTGGGAGAAAGAAGTAGGTCCATGCTTCCCTCTCACCACATGATGAAAAATCTCAAGCTCATTTAAACTTATTATGTTCCTTAATAGTTCATCCTGTAAATTCCACTAGTGTTTAGTGAACATCTATGTTTTAATTATCTATAAGAGTAGGGTGATTATCATTTGTCATTTAATTTGAGAATTATGTGGGTGAAGGCCTTTAAAAGAGGCAAATTAATGTTATTAAGACACTTAGCCAATTTTAGCTTTAACTTGGGCTTGTAGTGTTTCAAAGGTGTTCAATTTCTAGTTACATTCACTTTTCTAATCCTCTTTTTCCAAAATTTAAATTAGCCTAGGTCACTACTAAGCCCTTAAGACCTTGGTGGATATATTAGTAATTTTTGAAAGAAATTGAATTTTACGTTATAGTAATTCATCATCAAAAGGTTTGAATGCCATTTGAATCATTTAAATGTTTATATTTTCTAAAGTTAATTGTCTTAGTGATTTAGTATTTGCAAAATTTAAGTGCATTTTAAATGACTTGACCCATAAAATTATTTTCAAAGGTTTACAAAATTTTCTTAGGATTTTATAATCAATATGATCCATGATTATTTTAAGGAAATAATGTGAAAAAAACTTGAAAAATATGGATCTCTATATAGGAACCTCATCTGACTTTGGAAAAATCAGAGAATGTCCCCCCCTTAAAGAGGCTACAAGATGTCAAAATTTCAAGCCAAGGTGATGTGTCAATATCCATCGAGAATTAAATGATTCCAAATAGTATTTAATTAATTAAAAATATTTTATGCATCAAATGGACCTAAAAACTCCACATTATTCTCCTCTGTTCACTGAGCAAGAAGGTATTTTTTTTTTATTTTTGTGATTTTTCTACACAAAGTTATGGATTTTCTAAGTTATGGGTATTTAAATAAATAGAAAAATGTCCTATTTATCTATTTAAACAGCGTGTGCCACCTCAACCTACGACGACTCCGAAGGCATGCGTGGCGCGCTCTGGTTGGATGCCGCAGTCCACGTAGCTTGCTGACTCGGCCCGCTGTTTATGTCCCGAAGCGCTGTTTGACTTGATCTCCCTTGTCCATTTGATGCACGCTTGATCAAACAGCTCCCCGTCATCGTCCCCGATAGAATGATCCCGTGCCCGTCCACACTAAAACCTTAAGATCTCAGCCTGACCACTCAACTAAATCATATTGGGTTTGATCCTATGGACTCGTCTAAGTGAGACGAACACATCCATACGGTTAAGATGCCATGAAATCAAGTTTAAGTAAATGGAGAATCAAAATAAGCTCGGGAGGAGGAGGAGTTTTATACCTTTGCTCTAAGAAGGGAGGTTTTGATCAGAGGTGCTCGGCACGTTCGTTGGGGTCCAACGAGGCTAGGGATTGAGTCCTTGGTCTTGGTATAACGCCTAGGTATGAATCCGACCAAGCTCGATTTCAGGTGTTGGTATAGAGCTATGGTAGAGGCTCTGTGGAAGGGGGATTTGATGGGGCTTTGAGTTCTTTCACTCTTATGAAGGTGTGGGCACAAGCAATTGAAGTTTGGTGGAGTGTGGAGGTGTATTGGGTTCTTTCCTGGTTTTCGGTAAGGTTTCAAGCTTAAAATTGGGCTCCGACAAGGGGGATGGGTGAGGAAAGATGGTTTTCGGCAGGGTCGAGCTCAAAATTGGGCTCCGGCAATGGGAATGGGTGAGGGAAAGTGGTTAGAATGCTAGGGTTTCAAGCTCAAAATTGAGCTCCGACAATGGGAATGGGTGAGGGAGAATGGTTGGAATGCGAGGTCGAGCTCAAAATTGGGCTCCGGCAATGGGAATGGGTGAGGGAAAGTGGTTAGAATGCATAGGCTTTCAAGCTCATAATTCAGCTCCAGCAATGGGAATGGGTGAGGGAAAATGGTTGGAATGCACTGAGGGGATCTTAGGGTAGCTCTGTGTGAAGTTTGGAGAGGCCTCTCTAAGAAAATTTCAGCACACCTCCCATGGCCGTGGGAGGTGAGTTTTT
>JXCR01147646.1:0-39527 GCA_002079205.1 Phalaenopsis hybrid cultivar
TATATATATATATATATATATATATATATATATATATATATATATATATATATATATCTTGTATATACCAGAATATATATATATATATATATATATATGCACCATTACAAAACATGCAAGTAAGGATTAAATAAACTGTCTTCATGCAGCAAAAATGCCAATTTGGAGGAAGGGGCATTGCTAACAGTGACTTCTTTCATATTCCTTGCAGTAGTTTCTAAAAGGTGGGCTGGGTTATTGCCCCCTCTATGAATATGTTTAAATTTCACCCGTCCATTTCTCATACCAGCATTGACTTTGCTTATCCACCTGAGTAGATACCAAGGGGGTTCTTCCTCTTATATATATATATGTAAATTAAACTTCTTTTCAAAATGGGCGACGGGATTTTGATTCCAGCAGTGAACAGCTTCCATCGGGCAACTCCTCACACCCAAGATAGTGACAACAGCTCCTGGCAACTCCACTGGGGACTAGCTTTTCTCTCCATATTGGTCAGGAAATATTATTTCATATATTGGTAATGTTTTCATGTCCATCTTGGACCAAATTATCTTTCTTTCGTTGGCATGTTTTACCCATTTCTTTCTTGGGTGAGTACGGTCAACTATTTTGGACTTTAGGACTATCTGTTCAATCACCTTTAAACAAAGTTCGGGAGTTCATTAAGGACTTTTTAATCTTTGTGTGGGGTCAGACCCCCAATGGGTGTGTTGGTGGACTTGTTCCGCCTGGGCATTGTGCGTTATTAAGTCGGTCCTGAACTACACTTTTTTTTCCTTTCGAGTTAAATTTGCTATTTTGCAAATTAAATCGAATTATGTCATGTTGTGCGTGCTCTTTAATTTTTCTTATATTAATTAAGTCTTTCTACTTTCAAACTAGTTTTAATAAAAATTTTAAAATCTCCACAAATTAAATAAGGACTTACTTGGTCCACGAATCGAACTCTGTTAATTTTTAGTGCTCGCACTAAGGTTATGAGGTATTGGTCAAATATCTAACCCCAAAACTTTCTTTTTTGAAGCTGTTGCAATGGTGTTCCCTATGCTCACCTTTTCCTGAAACTTGCCGAAGAGCCACGATGACTGCAATGTCGCTCCCACCATCAAGTTTGGAGATGGATTTGACGAACTCGAGGCCATTCTCGGGAAAGTCCCATTTTTCATAATGAAAGTCGCCACTCCAGAGTTTCATGAGCCGTCTACTAAGTTTAACCTGAGTTTTCCTCAGGATTGTCCTTCTTACAAGAAGGAAAAGATGACTGCCACCACAACACCTACCAAGATAGTTGTTCTTGTTTCTGTTAAGGAACAATAATTTATAATCGTTGAAGACCCAACTGAAGGATTGGTTGTCCCGCCATCAGTGTTTGAAATTGGATCAAGTTTGAGGACTGCACTGTTAACGTGAACTCAAGGGAGAAGCCACAATAGAAAGTTTTGGATGGCTACTAAGGCCCAGACTTCCAAGGAAGTACCTATTGATGAAGTTCCTCACCATGAGGAGTCAGGATTACCTGAAAACTATCCACTTCTGCAAGGGAGTAGACTCCACCCCTTAATGGATACTAAAGGGTTATAAAGTATCCAAAAGATCACGGCTACTTTACTGACACCTCATGGACATGGTGGGGAGAGGAAGAAGCTTACTCCTATCACCCGAGTAAGTTTAGTTTTCTAGAGACTAGCAGCCAAAGAAGATTGTTCAGTTGGTGAATTACTCAAATGAGTGGGACGTGCAATATCCCCTCGCATGAAGAAAGAATTTTAAAGGACGTCAGATCTAATACACGCTCCCAGAAATCAACTGAAGCCTTGCCTGCTCGAATTACTGTCTGGTTCCATTTGGGAAGCAGAGTTGATACTACCATTATTACCACCGATTCTACTACCACTAGACCCGTAGGACGTCAACCAATTAAGTCACGGTTGGATCCAAGAATTCTACAAACTACTAGTTACAAGGATGTTCTTAAGACCCTAAATGATAAGACAAAGAGGTTACCCAGTACCATATCTGGTCCGCACCATTGGGAGCATACTTCTCTTCAACATACCGATGTTCCTACATAGACACTCCGTCTCAAGACATCATCATCAAAGAAAAGGGTATGGATACCCAAGGTTGTCGTACTGATACGGTCTAGGAAGCCTGAAGGGCAAGATCATGGAATGAAGCCAAGGTCCAAAGTATACGACTTTGTCACAATAATTGCTAGCGAGATGGAGAAACAAGTAGAGGATATCCAGCCAAGTTCTCTAAATCTCAAGATGCTACAAGAATCGATAATTGAAGAAATTGTCAAAAAGCTCAGGGTCGAGATTTTTGAATTAGCCCAAGAACATGGAGTTTCCATTAACGATGATGAAGATTTTAAATTTAATGATTATCTAGAGGAAGATTTCATGGATATCTATGTCATCGAGACTAGAACCGTTGCATCTACGTGCGACGCTCAACCACACATCAAAGAGAATGCCGTAGATGAGCTACGTAGGGTTGTTTTCCTAAGAGATGAATAAATCAGCCAAATGGAGAAAAGAATGGAAGAGATGGCTGCTGCCATGACCGCCATGGCCACAGTTCCGGGACAGTCTCAACCACCACAATTAGCCTCTCTAGAGGTCAATCAACCGGAGATTATACCCATCACAGATGAAAGACGAGAATTTGCCTCAGCAAATAGAGATGAGAAAAAAAAAGAAAGATTCTCCATCAAGCGCCATGCTAAAAAATAAACTTAAGCAAATGGTTGAGCGAATTCGGGAGGCCTTAACCCAATCAAAGAGTTGTGCATTGATTTTGAAGGGTAGACCTTAAACAGAGAAGTTTGATGTCGTACCCTACCCTAAGTGTTTTCTGTCATCAAACTTTAAAATATTTATGAAACTGGAAATCTCAGGCAACATATAGCACATTTTCAAGCTAGTTGTGATAATACAGGAGGAAATGAAGCCTTAATCTTTCAACAGTTTGTCAGCAGCCTGTTAGGGTATGCCAAATTACCCAACGGATCAGCCAAGACATTCACCAAATTAGAACATTTTTTTGTGAATAAATTTGTCAGAGCACCGCATCATGTGTCTATTGAAGATCTCGTAATGGAGAAGCAAAAGACCAATGAGACTTTAGTGGACTACATTTTGAGGTGGAGAAACCTTAGCATGAAATGTGAACCTTAGCTACAGGAACTTCTTGCGATTGAGATCTTACTCAAAAGCATTTATGGGCCCGTAGCTTTCAAGCTCAAGGAACTCACCATTAAATCCTTCGAGAAGCTACTCAGCAAAGCTAGTAATCTTCAAGAAGAAGCCAAACATATGGATTCTCATGAGAAGTTTGAGAAGTCCAAGATGACCTGATTATTTGAAAAGAAGTCTGGAACAGTGGCAACGGTCAATAAAGGAAAAAGATACATGTAGAAAATTCTTTTCAATCGTCATCGCAGCATGCTCAACAACAGACACAACAGTATGGCCAGTCTAGCTAGCAACTGCCTCAAGGAAGATCATATCGAACAAAGAATAAGAAAAGGTCCATTGTGAAACGTAGGAAAGTGGTATATTCTTTCAAATACAAAGCAGTATCCAAGATGTTCAGAAGTCTAATGAAGAAGCCTGAGTTCATATTACCACATCCATAGAAACCTGAAGAGGTTGAGAAGAAGGATCAACCAAATTATTGCCCATATCACAGATTGCTTGGACACACTAAAGAGGAATGCTTTGTCTTCAAGGATTGGCTCAAGAAGAATCTTAAAGAAGGGAATATAACAATACTGAAAGAATATTTAAAAGAACCTAAAAAAAGTTCCATAAATATGATTTCAGCTAAGCCAATCTCTCCAATTGACCCATGTACTGAAAAAGATGGATGGAGTACAGTCTGGAGCAAATCATCTAAGAAAGTACTGAACCAGATCCAGTTCGCTTCAAGGAAAGCTTTTGTTTAAAGTCTTCAGCCTATCGAGTCCGAGATAAAGATTTCACCCGAAGATCCGTCATCTTCAAAGAAGAAGAAGAAGAATACCACCACAAGGACTGATAGTACGGGGGGTAGAATAAGGGCTGCCTCTGCTAGATTAGTTTTCTTGGATTTGAGGAAGAAAATTCTTGATCCCCTGACCTTGTATGATTATCTTTTTGTACCTCCGGGGTCTTATGAATATAATGATTATAATTTCGGCAACATTTTAACTCTTTCTAGTGATAACATAATTTATTATAACCAATGTAACTTCGATCTCAATTCCAAAAATGATCCTCAAATCGTACTTGAGTCTGATGAACCTATTGACAAGACTAAAGAAGACATTGACAATACCGCTTACGACAGTGCCAGGAGTGAGGAACCAATCCTTGAGCGCCATGGTGCACCACTTGCCATCAACTTAGATCTTTCTGACAAAGAATAAACACTAAAAGATTTGATAATGATATCTCAAGAAGAAGAAATTATAGAAGTGTATTTAAGGAGCAGTAAAGTATTACCCTCAAGGTCAGCTCCAATGGATAAAAGAAAACAAATAGTAACTTGGGAAGAGCTACCTCCACCTCCACCAGTGGAAGAACAACATAATTAAGAGAAAATTGGAGGATCATACAAAGTGGATTACAATGTGCTAGCACATCTTAGAAAGTTACCAACCAAATAAAGAATCTACGATGTTTTAATCTTGTCAAAGGAGATGAGAGAGACTCTGGTTACAACTTTGCATGACCCAAAAATTTGCTTAGCACAGTTGGCAAACACATCCTCAAATGAAGTTTGCTCATTGAAAGAATAATCTGGGGTAACCTTCACAGATGAAGACCTACTGCTCAGTACCGTCGACCATAATTGTCCACTCTATATCTTCATTAACATAGGCAAATTTGTGTTGTCTAGAGTTTTGGTAAATCCTAGAGCATCCCTCAACTTAATGAGTCTATGAACATTGGCCTATTTGGACATTGAAGCTCAGGAGCTTACGGCCGATAAAATGATGCTAAGAGGATTCAAGCAAAAGGGAGAAAGTTCCCTTGAATTAATTACATTACTTATGAAAGTTAGAGAATTAGTAAAAACCGCTAAGTTTCATATCATTAATGTCAAGAACTCTTTTAACGCTATACTAGGTTGACCATGGATTCATAAACACAACATGGTTCGGTCTTCTATACACCAATGCATTAAATACTACAAGGAAGGACAAGAACATTGCATCAAGGAAGATTTACAACCATTTCTAGTCCATGAAGTTGGCAGTCATGAAGATGTTTCCTACTATGTGCCTCCAAAGAAATCTATCTTCTTTTGTGAAATTGTGACAAATAAGAGTGAAGGTTCAGAGGAATTACAATTGCAAGGCCAATCAACTTCATTTCACTAATCTTCCACCACTCTTGTGTGACAAGCTAGTGGGGGTTCTTTTAGTTCACTCACCGCGAGAACCAATTTAATTATTGAAATGACTAAACCGACCATCAACATTGATGATGATGAAAGTTTTGAAGATGAAATAATGATGAAAAAACAAAAGAAACCTCAGTACAAGATATCCTTAGAAGATACGGAGAAAAGAAAATATGAGATAATGTATGATCAAACAAACCATTATGTGAACACCATGACCCTTACTCTGATTCTCTCTCAAAAAGTCAAGAGTTTAGAGGTCAAGGAAGTCTGTAGCATTGGTTCAAAGATAATATCAAGTTTTATCGTGCTTCTACTTCTACTAATCATGAAAATCATGTAAATTTGGATGAGAATCCTAATGAATTAATGGAATTACCCTTATACACTCTTTACATTGTGTACAAAAGTTAATTTTACAGGGACATTTGCCAAAATAAATGTCAAAAGATAAGTTACAACTTTTTGAAAAATTATGGAATATTAAAAGTCAAACTCCTAACTTGAAAGAGGGTCTCAAATTTGTTACAGTAGGACAAGTCGATGATTCAGAATTTTGCATGGTTGTTACTAACAGGTCGGAAGAGGAATACCTTGATGTGGAGGATGACTCTTCTGATCTGCTAATAGAAAATGCTCTACCATAATTTTTAGAAGAAATGAAAACAACTGTTGACAAATTGAAGGAAATTAACCTTGGGACAGAGGAGCAACCCCGACCTACATTTACAAGTTCTCTACTCAATGATGAAAATTTTTTAAAATTGATCAAACTGTTAACAGAATTCAAAGACTGCTTCGCATGGAGTTATGATGAAATGTCAGGACTGTTAGCAGAGGTTGCAGTTCATAAACTCGGGGTGGAAAATGATATGACCCCAGTAAAACAAGCCTCAAGAAGAATGCACCTCAGAATAGAGCACTAAGTCATTGCTGAGGTGAAGAAGTTAATAGACACTAACTTTATAATAGAAGAGCAATACCCCACGTGGTTAGCTAACATTGTACTTGTTAAAAAGAAAAATAGAGAAATCCGTATATATTTCAACTTCAAGGATTTTAACAAAGCGTGTCCAAAGGATGAATTTTCGTTATCAATACCAAATATGATAGTGGATATCGCTTCGACACATGAAATTTTCTCCTTCATGGACGGATCGTTGGGGTACAACCAAATCAAGATGTCTCCTAAGGATGCAGCACTTACAACATTCACAATGCCAATTGGAACTTTCTTCTACACACTGATGTCGTTCGGGTTGAAGAACGTCGGAGTAACATACTGATACTCTTAAAATATATAGTGTTTTTAGACACATTTTTATACTTATTTTTGAGATATTGCGCTTTAATGGAAAGTATTTTTGTGTTTTTCTTTCAGGTACAAGTAAAAAGGTGAAAAATGATTAAAGGAGCAAAAAAAGGATCAAATTTGGAGCAAAAAAGTGAAAATTGTGCTAAAGTGTTTTGGGGCCTAAGAGCCAAATCCGGCGCTTAAGCGCTGGTGAAACAGAGAAAGCCACGCCTAAGCGCCAAAGGCCCCGCGCTTAAGCGATAGAGGTAGTTATTTGATGGTTTTCTTCATTTGGCCAAATTTTGAAGAGGTTTTTGAGACACTTATTGGCTTAAGAGGGTGGTTATGACCACTAAGAACAAAAATATTATTAAAATACTTGTGAAAGGAGGCATCCTTTGGAAAATTCATCGAATGTTGACACTTTTTGAAGAGTTTCTAAGGAACCTTTTGAGGATTTATAAAAGAAGGAATTTGAGACATTTGAAGGGGGTGCTTGAAAGTTCTAAAAAGAGTTAGAAGATGAGGAGTTCTAAGGAGTTTGGAGAGATAGTTTTGGAGAGATTTTCAAGCACCACAAAAATTTAATTTATCCTTTTTGTTTTCAGTTTATTTTTAAAGTGTTGTAAAAGAGAAGAGATTCAAAGGAACTTCAAGAGTTTGGTGGAGGATTTGAGATAAGTTTTTATCTTTTATTTTAAACTGCTTTGAATTTTAATCGAGACTTCTTGTTGGTTTGACAATGATTTCTACTTTTAATCTAAAGTGTTTTTTATTTTCTCCATGAATTTTGAGTAGTTTTATTTATCTTTCTCCTTAAAATGATAAGTAATTAAAGTGTTGGATGAAAGTTGTTGGAGTATTGATCTTTAATTTTGGAAGAAGTTGTGATGATTTAGATCCATGAACTTCATTTACTTCTTGATTTGGCCTATCGGGATGTTAAAACTTGTTGTGAGAACATGTAAAACCAGAGTGGTATTGTCCTAGTCAAAAATTGGAAAGAATCACGTGAGGTTATATGAACTAGAATGTAATTCATATGATTTAGTGCAAATAATTAAAGAAATAATCATTGAAGGGTGTAGAGTTAGAGAAATTTAAAGTGATAGGTTAAATCCCCCAACTTGGTTTATTATTTTAGGTTCTGATACAAAATGTTAGCCCCCAGGTGGAGGGAATCGAGGAAACTCTTGAGTGAGAGCTGGTATCTTCTTTACTAGCTGGTCTTCAGAACTATTCAATGTTCTTTACAACTTCTATAGTAAGGATAAAGAATATAATTGCTCCTATTTGCCACAACATAATTTGCATACTTCCATAATAGAATTCCTATACTTATTACTGATTCATGATAAAGAGAAAGATATTTTTTAAATTCAGTACTTTTCTTTTACATAAACTCAAGTTATCTTTTTAAATTGTTATTATTCTGTCAAAATATCAAAAATACCAAAAATATTTGAATTTTAATCCTGCAAAAATACTTTTAGTTTAAGTAATTGTCTTTTTAAAATAGAAAGTTTGTTATTCAATAGTGCATAATGTGTATTTTCCTGTGGGTTCGATATTCAGGTCTTACTAAAAAAGCCCTATATTACTTGATAACGATGTGTATACTTGCGTAGTATCCCAATATAAATATAAATTAAAGATTTAAATTCTTATTTTTATCAGGATCAAATTTTTTGTTCTATTACAAAGTAAGGAAACATAAGTGAAAAATATCATCAAGGACATTATTACACTGTTGTATATAAGCAGTTTCTGGATCAAGTTTTTGGCGTCGTTGTCGGGGAAAACAAAAGTTAATTGATTTAAATGCAAAATTCTATTTTTAGAAAGTATCATTTAAACTTTAACAATTATTGTATTTTATTTTATGTGTTTTATTTTATTTTTATATTTAGTTAGTGCACGCGTAGTTCAGTTTTCGAAGGACTAGTGCCCTACGATTCTGAATTACATAGAACTATTATGAAAATAAAAAAAAATAAAAAAATAAAAAATCTTGAAAAATCCAAAAAAATTATAGAAATGGCAAACCGAAACAATCAAAATGCTGAAATTCATCAAGAGTTTAGACCTTTAAGAGATTATGCAAACCCTACTGTAGATGAACCTCACTGTAGTAATCAAAAACCAATTATAGTGGTTAATTCATTTGAGCTTAAACCTGTTATTATCTAAATGATATCAAATAATCAGTTTGGGTGATCACCAACTGAAGATCCAAATTTACATCTTGCTAATTTTCTAGAATTGTGTGCTATATTTAAATACAATGATATAACATATGATGTCATAAGACTTAGGTTATTTCCTTTCTCACTGAGGGATAAAGCTAAGATGTGGTTGAATTCATTAACACATGGATCTATCAGAACTTGGAGTGATTTAGCACAAAAATTCCTTGCTAAATATTTTCCACCATCGATAACTACGAAGCTTAGAAATGATATTACATCTTTTAATCAGTTTGAGGGGGAATATATTTATGAAGCATGAGAATGATTTAAAGAACTCTTAAGAAAGTGTCCACACAATGTTCTACCAGATTGGTTAATAATTCAAACTTTTTATAATCAATTAGTTGGATCTCTTAAATCAATTACCGATGCCGCTGCTGGAGGTTTGTTGATGTTAAAACCATTTCATGACGCTTATGTCTTAATTGAAGAAATGGCTACCAATAATTGTCAATGGCCTTCTAAGAGGGTGAATCCATTGAAAGTGGCCAATATTCATGAATATGATGCATTTACTATGTTAGCAAATCAAGTCGTTGCAATTTCAAGGAAGTTAGACCAATTTGGAATGAATTTTTCTCAACCAATTTCCATGATTAAGTTTCTACAATTTTAAGGAAGTTAGACCAATTTGGAATGAATTTTTCTCAACCAATTTCCATGATTGAGAGAATGATATGGCCAAATGGTAGATTCTCAAGCATCATTAGAAACTTTAAATGCCATTAATAATTAGCAGAGTAACCCATATTCAAATTATTATAACCCAGGTTGGAAGAACCATCCCAACTTTAATTCGAGTAACACTACGGATGGTAATAATCAGCAATGGGGGAACAATCAAGTAAACCCATTTGGAAACTGGAACAACCAAGGGAATAATAATTATAGATTTTCTTATCCTCAAAGTTTCAACAATAATACATAATTTAAGGAGAAAAAGTTATCTATAGAAGAAGTGGGGTTACAAATAGCAAATCAGTTACAATGTCAAAGAGCTACAATTAGAAATATTGAGAATCAACTTGGACAAATCGCAAATTCATTAAGTATTAGATCCCAAGGAACACTTCCTAGTAATACCGAAACAAATTCGAAAGACCAGAATAAAGAGCAAGTAAAGGTCGTTCAACTTATTGGCAGAAGAGAGTTGGAAGGTAAGATTAAAAAAAAATTGAAATAGAGAGAGAAGAAATTGAAGAATCAAAAGAGGATGCTCCAAAAGATTCTGAAAGACCTATTCCACTTAAAGTTAACTTAGATAAACCACCACCTCTATTTCCTTAGAGCCTTCGTTAGTAAAATTTTTGGAGATTTTTAAGAAGCTTGCAATTAATATTCCATTTGTGGAAGCCTTAGTACAAATGCTAAGTTATGTAAAGTTTATGAAGGATATTCTCATCAAAAAAAGGAAGTTTGAAGATAATGAGACTGTTGCACTTAGTGAGGAGTGCAGTGCTATAATCGAAAAAGGAAGTTTGAAGATAATGAGACTATTGCACTTAGTGAGGAGTGCAGTGCTATAATTCAGAAGAAAGCTTCCTGAAAAGCTTAAAGATCCTGGTAGCTTTACAAATCCATGTGCAATAGGAGACATATTTTATGGGAAAGATTTATGTGATTTAGGTGCAAGAATTAACCTTATGCCATTATCAATATTTCAAAGTTTGGGATTAGGAGAAATAACCTTTACTAATGTAACTATGCAGTTAGCAGATCGTTTAATAATATACCCTAAAGGAGTCATAGAAGATGTTTTACGAAAAGTAGATTAATTTATTTTTCCTGTAGATTTTGTTATGCTAGATATGGAGTAAGATAAAGAGATACATATCATTTTTGGGAGACCTTTCCTAGCCACAGGGAGAGCAATGATAGATGTGCAAAAAGAAGAATCAACAATGCGCGTCAATGATCAAACTATTACTTTTAACATTTCAAGATCAACTAAATATCCTGCAAAAGGTAAAGATGATGAATGCTATAGAATGGATGTTATAAAATATCTAAGTGAATGCCATTTCAAAACTTCTTATGAAAAAAAAATTTGAAGAGAAATATTTGGAACATGAGCAAGAAGAGGAATTAGATCAATTTGAAGATCATTTTAAGGATGATTTAAACTATGTTTGAGAAAGTTTTGAAATTCTAGACACTATAAAAAAATAAAAATCATTTTGTCCATCAATTGAAAAACCTCTAGAATTTGAGTTAAAGTTACTTCCTAATCAATTAAAATATGTCTTTTTCGGAGATTATATGCCTTTGATAAATTTAGATCATATTTAATTGAAAATCACTGTGTAGTGCATACAAATCATTCTGCTATTAAGTACCTAATGAAAAAGAATGATGCTAACCTAGACTTATAAGATGGATTTTTTTTGCAAGAATTTGATTTTGAAATAGTAGATCGAAAGGGGAATGAAAATCAAATTGCTGATCATTTGTCCAGGCTTGAATTAGAAAAATCACTCTATTTTGATAAAGAAATTAATGAACAATTTCTAGATGATAAATTGTTCAATATTAATGAGTGGCGTATTCCGTGGTATGCCGATATTGTGAACTTTCTTGTTAGTGATATTATACCCTATTGAATGAGAAACCAACAGAAGAGGAAATTTATTTCCGAAGCTAAGACTTAATTTTAGGATGACTCATTTTTATATAAATAAGGAAATGATTTGATTATTTGAAGATGTGTACCATTAGAAGAAACTTATGATATTATCCAAAAATGTCATAATTTTGATTTTGGGGGACATTTTGGTGTTGATAAAATAACATACAAAATTTTATGATCTGCATTCTATTGGCATATTATTTTTAGAGATGTTAATACTTATATTAAAACTTGGGATGGATGTCAATGAGTAGGCAATATTTCTAGAAGAAATGAGATGCCCCTTAATTATATACTAGAAGTTGAAATATTTGATGTTTCTGGGTTAGATTTAATGGGACAATTTTTACCATCTTTCAAAAATTTATATATTTTGTTAGCAGTGGATTATGTATCCAAATGGATTGAAGCTATTATTTTACCTTAATGTGATGCTCAAAGTGCTGCAAAATTTTTAAAAACGAACATATTTTGTAGATTTGGGATGCCGAGAGTTATCATAACTGATGAGGGAAGTCATTTCAGAAATGTCATAATTGAGAAGTTATTAAAGAAATATCATATAAACCATAGGATTGCTATTGCTTATCATCCTCAGATAAGTGGTTTGGTTGAATTATCTAATAAGGAAATTAAAAGAATTATGGAAAAATCTATGAGTCCAATATAAATGGATTGGTCAATCAAACTTTACTATGCTTTGTGGGCTTATAGGACTGCATATAAAACTCTTATAGGAATGTCCCCATATATACTAATATTTGGGAAAGCTTGTCACTTACCAGTTGAACTTGAGCATAAAGCATATTGGGCAATTAAGGAGTTTAATTACAATTTGAAAGATGCTTGTGAGAAAAGATTATTGCAATTAAATGAGCTTGAGGAGATAAGGAATCAATCTTATGAAAGTGCTAAGATTTACAAAGAAAAGATGAAAATGTGGCATGATCAAAGGATTCTTACTCAGAATTTTTAGACAGGGCAACAAGTTTTGCTATATAATACAAGGTTAAAATTATTCCCAGGTAAACTTAAGTCCAGGTGGATGGGCCCATTTGTTGTGATGAAAGTTTATCCTTATGAAGCTGTGGATACTAAAGATTCTAAGATTGATAAAGTGTTTAAAGTGAATATTCATAGACTGAGACCTTATTTTATAGTGGATCAGCATATATTTAATGAAGCAATGATGTTGGGTCAACCAGAACAAGCACGTGTTACATCGGGCTGACGACGTAAAACCAAGAGCTTTGTGGGAGCAACCCATAGTTATCAGTGTGTTTTGCTTTGATTGTCATTTTTCCTTGATTAAGAAAAATTTGGGTAGTATTTTTGAGCTATTATGTGTTAGTATTGATTTTAAGACTTTATTTAGTAACCTAGACATGTTAGAATGAGAATTTGGACGTTAATTTGACTGGTGCAAAAATGTGCACTGGCACTTAAGCGCCAAGATTCGATGCTTAAGCGTGGTAGTTAATAACCATGTGCAAAATTAAGACTCTAGAAGGTTTAACAGCCATATAGTTTGTAAAAACGTATCAAGGCAGTTCCTAGAAGCGCCTAGAAGTTATTTGAGGGATTTAGGCCTATAAATAGAGGGGTTTGTGAAGGAATTTCACCCCAGATCATTTTCAGCCCTAAAATTCTAAAAAAAAGAGAGATTTAGAGAAAATGTCTTCATGGGAGATGGATTTGAAGAAGAATGAAGAGATTCATTAGTCAAAGTGCACAAGAAATGTATAACGGTTTCTTAGCCGTTAGTAATGAAGGAATATTGGAAAAGATCAAAAAAATTAAGACTACTATGGCTTTAATTGAGACCAAGGTAATTGAGATTCATGCCCGTCTTGAGCATATTAGATAGCAATTGAAAATTCAATTTAGTCATATATAGAGGAAGTGAATAAGGAGATGTTTCTTAAGCAAATATGAATTGAAGAGGATAATATCAGAGCTAGTCACCACCATCTGTTTTATCAACTTTATACTCTGATTGCCCCAAGAGAGACTAATGAAAGACCGGAGTTTGTCCCAACAAATGAAAAATGGAATTAAGTTTTATGTTAGAGTTTGTTTGTTAGGAGTTGTTGTTTAATGTGTTATGTGTTAAGAGTTAAGTACTATTTTTTGGAGTGAATGTTTGTTAAGTGTTTGTGCTTAGAAAATTTTCTCATCCAAGACTATTTGGAGTGAGAATTAAGTGTTTTATGTATTTGTAATAGTTTTTGAATTAATAAATGTGGTTGTTTGTGTGAAAATTAGTGTTATTTTTAGCCTCAAATTGAATTGAGTTATATGGAGAATTTTGAGAGAAAGAAGAGTTGTAGGAGATGAAAATAGTCATCTAAGTGTTATGAGACCATTTAAGGGTGGTGTACTTAGGCAAATAGTGTATTTTACTTAACATTAAAAATCTAAAAAATTATGCACTGGTGCCTAAGCGCCACATATTGCGCTTAAGCGCGATGTAACCCGAGTGGCAAGCACCTAAGCGCCACTTATCCTCGCTTAAGTGTTGGTTCACGAAAACCAGTTTGTGAATGGTTAAAAGTGAAAAATTAACCCAAAAATTTTCAATTTTCACTCTCCCGTCACTTTCAACCTCTCAAAATCGAGATTTTGGAGAGCTTGGGCACACTATTAAGTAGAGATTTCTTGGTGGAATCAAGAAAAATTTGCTAGATCTGGATTTCTTAAGGTAAGAACTTTACTTCAATGCAAAAATTTTGGATTTTCACCAGGTATTTTGAGTACATTTGGAAGAATTTAAAAATTCACTATTCATGGTGAAAAAATGAGGAAAAATCTATGAAATTTGCATAGCAAGTGTAATTCAAGCTTTGGAAGTTTAGTTTTATAATTTAGACTTGATTTTTGAAGTTGTTTTTGGAATTTTTATAAATTTGTAGATTGATACTAGGAATGAAGAGGAGTAAAGGAAAGAGCCCTTTTGATACAAGCAAATTTGTTAGTTTGAAGGCTCAAGATAGATACAGTGATGCGTTGCAATCACGAAAGCTTGTTCAGGAATGTTGTTTTAAGAATCTAGGTGGATCTTTGGATGATCTAATCGTTCGCCAACAGTGGGAACAATTATGTTGTTTTTCTATTGTTGCAGTTATATATTTTGTTAGTGAGTTCTATGAAAACCTCTCTGAAGCTGAACATGATAGAGTCATGGTTCGAGGAAAGTTGGTTCCTTTTTCACAAGAGGTAATCAATTTGTTCTAGCATTTGCCACCAGATACTTTATGTTTTTATGTAAATTATAGTCCGACTAAGACAGAGCTAGATGAGATTGTTTCTTATTTCATTGCTGGAAGAGGACTCTAGAAGATCACTAATGAAAGGAGAGTCAACTTTCCTACGTTAAAGTTAAGTGCACCTTCAGAGACATGACACTACTTTATTTCTGCTCGTCTGTTACTAACAAATCATCTCAGTGAAGTTACCACAGAGAGCGATGTTAAATTATTGTATCCAGGAAGGAAATCTCATCAACATTGGAGTTTTGATATGTCAGACTATCATGAATTCTACCACTATTGTTACTACTGTAGGTTTGGGATTTTCTTCCTTGATCTTTTCTTTATGTGAGCAGGCTGGAGTAAGATATGATAGCTGAGAGGAAGTATTGTTGCCTCTGAAGCATATTACAAAGGTGAATGTGAAGACTTATTCTGAACATTCTATTTTTGGTTGGAGAGGAGGATTTTCTAGGAGTTATGGAATGGAGACGTCTACTGCTTCTACCTCTGTTGCTTCTACATCTAGACTATCTACCTCACGTGCTTCTACATCTAGAGGTGAGTCTACTGAAACACAAGATCAACTATTACATTGGATGATGGATAATATAAATTATATCGATGATAAACTTCAAAATTTAGAGCATTTTGCATACCATATTGATAGTTATAATAGGAGAAGATGTGATTATGAAGAGACATTTCACTCATCTTTGGAAAATCTCATCAGGGGTAACCCAGGAGTGCAATTTCCTCCATATCCATAATACCCTGATTATGAGCCTACAGATGTTTGAGATAGCGGTGATTCTGAGAATGAGCAGTAGGATTATGAGATTTATTTTTATGTTTGTATTATGTTATGGACTAAGCAGTCTGGGCTTGCTACAATTACATTTATGTTTTTATTTGAACTTCAGACATGTGATTTGATGTGTTTTTATGATGTGGAACTGTAAAATGTATGTTTGAGTGTTAGTTTAGATTTTGTGATATATGAGATTGTTATTTTGTTTAATTGTATTGTGATTTTGTGTTTTATTAGTAGTTTTGTTCAAAAATTCTAGGGCAGTATCTATTGCTGTATGTTTAGTACTGTGATTTAGTTAGTTGATAACTTAACTTAATTTTATGTCTTTTGTAAAGTTCAAAATCTTGCTAGCATAGATCTTAAATTTGAAATTCAGAAAGTGATACCCTATATTTTTCTTTTATCTTGTTAGTGTGTTTGTTTTTATATTGAGATTGTGAGGTCAAAGTTAGTGTTTTAGCTTACTTTTATGTTTGTACCCACTACTTAAAAGTCTACTGAATCTCTACATGTTAAATTGAAATGAAAATGTTAGAAAATTAAATTAATTTTACTCCTGTTTTTAGTTTTATACTTGTATACTTAGGATATAAAAATTCCTGTAAGCATGTTCTTTCAATTTTCATTCCTGCTTATATATATCTGCTGCTAAACTGCTTAATATGTTAAAAATTTAAGTTTGGGGGAGGATTAAAAATATTTTAAAATTTTGAATTTTATTTGTTCTCAATTGTGCTACAAGTGAAATTGATTTTAAAAGAAAAATGATCATGTATATGAAGTTATATTAGGGAAGTAAAATTTGATTTTAGAAATGAATAAGAAAATTTCGTTGAAATTTTTCATAAGAAAGAAAACTTTAAGTTACAAGTTTTTAGTGTAGAAAATGTTTAATATAGGTAACTATCTTTAGTAAGAAAAATTATATTTTTAAAAAATTTAGAAATTTAGACTTTTATTTTTAATACTTAAATTTCTTTTATTAAAATAATTTTCAAAACCATTATTATATTTATAAGTAAAAGATTTTTATCAGGACTTTGCTTTAGGAAAGGAGAAGTGGAATTAAGAACCATTAAAAGCATATCCAAAAATAGTAATCCTTGCCTAAAAAGAAAAGAAAAGAAAAAAAGAAAAGAAAAAAAGAAGAGAAAAAGAAAAAAAAAGAAAAGAAAAAGAAAAAGAAAAAAAAATTTAAGGGAGGAAAAGCTTGAGGATTAGTTTCTAATCAAAATTTGGTTCCACATTTGTTCTTTTAAAGTATAAGACTTGAGAAAATCTTAAGCTGAAAAATATAATATTGTAAGTAAAATTTTTCTTAATAAAATTTTTAAGTCGAGATAATAAAAGAGATAAATTCTAAACTTGAAGAATCTACAATATTTCTGAATTTGATAGGGACTCATATTTTCATCCTTCATAACATTAAAAATTTCTAAACTTTAAGTTGGTCTCATTTACTAAATATTTTTTTTCAATTAAACTACTATATTTCTAAATCTAAATTTTAGTAACTCCTAAAGAAACTCATATACATATCATACATATTTTGTTTTTGAATATAGACGTGTCACTTAAGGACAAGTAACATTTTAAGTTTGGAGGATTTTGATACACCTAAAATATATAGTATTTTTAGGATTTTTAAAGATTGAAGTGTCACTTGAAGACAAGTAATATTTTAAGTTTGGGGGATTTTGATACACCTAAAATATATAGTATTTTTAGACGCATTTTTATACCTATTTTTTCTGATATTACGCTTTAATGGAAGGTATTTTTGTGTTTTTTTTTTCTTTCAGGTACAAGTAAAAAGGTGAAAAATGCTTAAAGGAGTGAAAAAGGATTAAATTTGGAGCAAAAAGGTCAAAAATTGTGCTAAAATGTTTTGGCGCCTAAGCGCCAGATCCTGCGCTTATGCGCAGGTGAAACTGAGAAGGTCTCGCCTAAGCGCCAGAGGTAGTTATTTGATGGTTTTCTTTATTTGGTCGATTATTGAAGAGGTATTTGAGGCACCTCTTGACTTAAGAGGGTGGTTATGACCACTAAGAACAAAAATATTATTAAAAGACTTATGAAAGGAGGCATCCTTTGGAGGATTCATCGAATGTGGAGACATTTTGAAGAGTTTCCAAGGCACCTTTTAGAGATTTATAAAAGAAGAAATTTGAGACATTTGAAGGGGGTGCTTGAAAGTTCGAAAAATAGTTAGAAGAAGAGGAGTTCTAAGGAGTTTGGAGAGATAGTTTTGGAGAGATTTTCAAGCACCACAAAAATTTAATTTATCTTTTTTGTTTTTAGTTTATTTTGAGAGTGTTGTAAAAGAATAGAGATTCAAAGGAACTTCAAGAGTTTGGTGGAGGATTTGAGATAAGTTTTTATCTTTTATTTTAAACTACTTTTGGTTTTAATCGAGACTTCTTGTTGGTTTGACAATGATTTCTACTTTTAAACTAAAGTGTGTTTTTATTTTCTCCATGAATTTTGAGTAGTTTTCCTTATCTTTTTTCTTAAAATGATAAGTAATTAAAGTGTTGGATGGAAGTTGTTGGAGTATTGATATTTAATTATGGAAGAAGTTGTGATGATTTAAATCTATGAACTTCATTTACTTCATGATTTGGCCTATCGGGATGTTAAAATTTGTTGTGAGAACATGTAAGAACCGGGCTGATATTGTCTCAGTCAAAAATGAGAAAGAATCGCATGAGGTTGTATGAACTAGAATATAATTCATATGATTTAGTGCAAATAAAAAGGGAAATAATAATTGAAGGGTGTAGAGTTAGAGGACTTTAAAGTGATAGGTTAAAGTTCCCAACTTGGTTTATTGTCTTAGGTTCTGATGTGAGATGTTAGCTGATCGCGATATTCCTTTTTATATGTAGAATTTAAGAAGTTGATACCACTACTTGAAGATTTTAATCCCCGATAATGACGCCAAAAACTTGATCCCAATAAAAGTAAGATTTTAATTATATTTTTAGGGATTCTACGTAAGTATACGTATCGTTATCAAATAATATAGGGCTTTCTAATTAAGCCCCAAATATTGATCCTTTGGAGATCGAGGTTAATCATAGTGACTTTCAAGGGAAATTCTAGTTTAGAATAACACGCCCTAGCTTAAAAGGTCGATAAAATTTTGGTTTTAATTTTATCCTGCAATTATCAATACAATACTACTACTTTTAAATTAAAATACTTATTGAAAATCAGAAAGTGGGGTTTTTAATATATTAAAAGTTCTCTTCCTCATGCAATGAAAGTAGTGACACGTGTAAAAGTAAAATAAGTAGTGAGAGAGATTATGACAAATAGGAGTAATTATATTCTTTAACCTTACTAGAGATATATAAAGAACATTGGTTAATCTAATGTTTCAAAAGTTTTGAAAACGGGCTAGGTGGGGAAGATATCAGCCCTCACTCTAGAGTTCCTCTTATCCCTCCACCTGGAGGCTAACATCTCGCATCAAAACCTAAAATAATAGACCAAATTAAGGACTTTAGCCTATCACTCTAAAGTCCTATAATTCTACACACTTTAAAGATTATTTTCCTATTTATTTTCACTTAACTATATGAAGTACATTCTCATCCATACAATCTCATGTGATTCTACCATAGTTGATTCAGACAATACCATCCCGGATCTTACATGTTCTCACAACAGATTTTAACATGCAAGTTGATCAAGTTTACATGTAAATGAAGAACAAAGTAAAATTATCACAATATATTCTCACTCTACTCGATTCTATATCCTACACATGCATACTAATTCATTATAAGAGGGAAGAGTAAACAAAACTACTCACTACACATGGAGAAACAACAAGAACTTTTCATTGAACAAGACTTTGAAAACATACAAACAAGGTACTAAATTCAAATCAAATTACAATGACAATACTTATCTCTGATAGAAATCAAACTCTTCTTGTATAGCAAAAGCAATCTCCTTAGAATCCTCTCCAAGAACAAAGTGAAAAGAAAAGAAGAAATCTCTCACTCTCTCTCTTTCTCTCTCACCCTGCCGCCCCACTTGGGGATCACGCCCAAGCCTTCTTCTCTTCTTCTTAAAGTCTTCTTCTCCTTTTTTCAATTAATTCAAGAGTCTAAGAGTTATTTTAAAACATTTCCAAGCCTTTTTCTTATAATTTCCCAAGAGATGCTTAAGTGTCTCTTCAAAACTGTTTAGATTCAATGAATCTTTCAAATGGTGTCGGAAGTGCCTCTTAAAATTTCTATATAACCATCCTAAATTCTTCTAGAAAGTCCCTTTTCTCATTTCCAATGAATTCCCCAAGAGATGCATGAAACACCACTTCAAAAATCATCCAAATCTGACGTATATTCTAGAATATATCTTGAAAACCCTGATCGGCATTTAAGTGTCATTTTTTGGGCGCTTAAGTGCCCCCATCTCTATTTGATGGTGCCTAAGCACCATTCTGGGAGCTTAAGCACTGAGCACAGACACTTAAGTGTCCATTTTATGTCCCCATGGCTTCGGTGTGCTCTGACTCAACCCGATTTGCTCCGGTTTGCTCTGTTTTGGTCCATTTTTGTTCTTTTTGCTCCAATCACTCCAATTCTTCAATTTGTACCTACAATGAAAAACACATAAAAACATACCCTTAAATTGCAATATCATTATAAAATGATGCATGAAAAATAGTACATTTTTAGGCGTATCAAAATCCTCCAAACTTAAATATTACTTGTGCTCAAGTAATACTACATTTTTAAAATAATTTATGTAGATTAGAGTTAATGGGGCATCCCTTAAAATTGTTAAAATTTTGTTTTAATAATGTGATAGTTCAAATTAGAAGAACCTCTGGTGAATCAGACTAGCCTAGGGTCTAAAATATTTATCATCAAACTTGGAAAATTTTTTTCCTACTAGTTCATAAATATATGCATATTTTTTAAACTTTGGATGCTATGAACTTTACTTTCTAGACTTAAGAACTCTCTTAAAAATAATTTTTACTAATATAAGTATAAAAAAAAAGCTTAGTATTGTTCTAAGTTCTTGACTCTCAAAAGAGGCAAGTGAAACCAATTTTTTATTAGGACTTCTCCTCACTCTATTCTTTTTTTTGGATCTTTTTTATCCATTTTTTTTATTATTTTTTTTTCGTATGTGAGGATTACTATATCTAGAGAAGTCCTTAAATAATTTTGAATTCCACTATCCTCCTATTAAGTTAAAACTTATTACTTTCCTTCACTTGAAAAGATGTTTATTTTAAAAAAAAAACACTTTCTAAGAGAGCCTTAAATGTTTGAAAATAAGAATTCTAAGATACCTTAATTTTTCAAAAAATATAATTTTTCCTACTAAAGATAGTTATTCATTTTCCCAAGTTTTCAACTAAATATTCTTAACTGTAAGTTCACCCTTTTCACTAAAAATATCAACTAAGTTTTCCTACTCCATTTTTATATTTAAAATTTTAACATCCTTAAGATGAATCCACATAACAATAATCATTAGAAATAAAATAAAAATTTATTTGTAATAATTTTGAAAACAAGTAAGGTTTAAATTTGAAACATTTTTCTTTCCCTCCCAAACTTAAGCTCAAACATGTGTATCAATGAAGAACAAAAATATGCGGCAGGGAAAGATCATTTTAACAATTTACTACACATCCTACAAAAATATCTACAAATAACACATGGTAGAATATTGTCGTAGAAAGTAAATCTAGCCTAAACATGCTTGACATAACACTATAAAAGAATTTTAAATAGTAGAATAGGTACAAACTGTTGATTAAACAGTAACACATTTTAAACTTCATAAGGGAATTGTTGGATGCTAACAAGTTTAAAATATTGAGATAAGTTTTTTCATCTATAAAAACTCAATTAACTTGACGTACAAACATAGACACAATAAATCCAATACATAGACTCACAGATTCATAAACAAACAATGACTGAGGTTAATTTGATATCCCTTCTACTCAGATTTCCCCTCCTTACTTTCAATTTCTAACGGAATAAACTACACTAATAAAGTGGGTGTATTATACAACCTTGTATCATTATCACCCATGGACTAGCATTACGTCATGTGTTACAAATTTTAGGGTTACTCTAAGTCTAAGGCATACATAATCTGGTAAATATAGTGCAGTTCATCCAGATGTTGTTCACTAAGTTCATGTCCTTATCCGGTGAAGACAAAGTCAGATAAAGGAAGTAATATAGTTTACATGGAGTGTCTCAAGTCTAAACACTACATGGTTCAAGGTAATGCTCAGCTCCGGTTAAGAACTAAGTTGTAATAGACTCTTCAACCTGCTACTACTAGGAATCATATACAAATCTAGTCATGACGAAAGAATTACCTCACAACATTAACTCAATCAACTCTTACACATCAAACACAGGTCAAAGTCCAACATCTCACTATTATCCAATCCAACATAACAACAATCGCAATAAACAGATAACAAAGATAACCATGGGTTGTCTTCCACGAAGCGTTTGTTATAGCATCGATGACCCGATGTGTCCAATTTTTACTCTAGTTACTGCAGCATCAGAATATCATTCATTTTGTACGTATACCAGAGAATATGACATTTAGCGATTTTGAATAACTCTTGCTTAGGAGATCTTTTACTAATTTCATTATTTAATTTAGGTTCTTATGATTTAGTCAAATTTAAAGATATAAATAATAGTAGTGTAGATGAATTCCCTAAATAGGTTGGTCTTAAATTTATATGTGGTACATTCATCTTACATTCATGAGATTTTTTAATAGATGGAATTAAACTTTAAATATTTTCGGTAACGTCCGTCATTTCACACCTCTTCTGAACATGCATACAATCTTCTTTAAACAATATTTTCAAATCATCATGAAAGTCCATTTCAATCTCATCAGTTAACTTACTCTCATAACTTTCTTGGAAATGTTATTTACTTAGATCATCAATTTCATCGATCCAAAAACAATCATCATCTTTTCTCTTAACTGGATACTTCATATCCTTTAAAACATCAAAAGTGGCTTCATGGTTATTAATATTCATAGTCAACTCTCCTATTTATGCATCTATCATAGCTTGTCCAGTAATAAGAAAAGGTATCCCCAAAATAATTAGATTTTCTTTATCTTTTTCCATATCTAATGCAATAAAGTCCATAAGAAAGATAAATTTATCAACTTTAACAAGCAAGTCTTCTATAATCCCTTTTGGATAAATGATAGATCGATCAGTTAACTGAAGGGTTACAATAGTGGGAAAAATATCGGCTAAACCTAACATTCTAAATATTGATAGAGGTATCACATTAATGCTCGATCCTAAATCACATAAAGCTTTTCCATATAATCTTTCTCCAATTGCACAAGAAACTATTAAGCTACAAGGATCTTTAAGTTTCTGAGGAATCTTTTTCTGAAATATAGAGATGCACTCCTCACTTAGTGCAACTATCTCATAACCCCCAAACTTCCTTTTCTTATTTAATATCTCCTTCATATACTTTGCATAACTTGGCATTTATTCCAAAGTTTCAGCAAATGGAATATTGATTGTTAACTTCTTAAGTACTTCCATGAACTTTCAAAATTGTTTATCCAATTCATACTATCTATATCTTTGAGGAAATGGAAGTGGTGGTTTTTCTAAATTTATTTTAGTTTGAGATATTAATTTTTACAGATCCTTAGAAACATGTTCTTTATGTCTTTTAGTTTCCTTTGTTTCTCTCACAACTTCTTTCTCTTTTCTAACCACACCCTCTATCTCTCTTCCACTTCTTAATTGGAAAGCATCTACTTTTTCATCAATTTTCTCTTTAGGGTTGATCTCAGTGTTGCTAGGAAGTGTTCCTTGGGTTCTATTGCTAAGTGAATTGGCAATTTGTCCCAATTGACTCTCTATGTTTCTAATCTCAATGTTTTGACCTTGCAATTTCCCATTTGCAATACCACTTCTTTTATAGACATCTTCTTATCCTCAAATTGTTGATCATTTCTAGAGTTTGGTGGATATGAAGGTCTATATTTGTGTTCCTCTGATTATTCCAACTTCCATTAGGATTTGCATGATTATTTTCCCATTGTTGGTTTCCACCCCAATTAGTATGATACGAGTTAAAATTAGGATGGTTCTTCCAACCTGGGTTGTAAAAGTTAGAATACAGGTTGTTTATGGTATTTAAAGTCTCATATGATAAGTTAGAATCAATCATATGCCCTAATGAACTTTCCTCGCTTACTGAACTGAATTGAGGCTGGTTCATTCTAAGTTGGTCCAACTTCCTTGATATTGTAGCAACCTGAGATGCAAGAATTGCAAACGCATCTATATCATGAACATTGGCTACATTTTTAGGATTTTACCTTATAGAGGGCCATTGAAATTCATTTGTAGCCATTTCTTCAATTAACACATATGCTACATCAAATGATTTTGACATTAATGATCCACCAGCGGCAAAGTCAATTGTAGACCTATGGGATCCTACTAACCCATTGTAAAAAGTTTGAATGATTAACCAATCGGGCAGAGCATGGTGTAGACACTTACTTAAAAGTTCCTTAAATCTTTCCTAGGTTTGGTATATTGATTCCCCTTTATACTGACAAAATGAGATAAAATCATTTCTAAGTTTAGTAGTCCTTGAAGGTGGAAAGTACTTAGCTAAGAATTTTTGAGTTAACTCCTCCCAATTTTTAATAGAGCCTGATGCTAATGAATATAACCACATTTTAGTCTTATTCCTTAGTGAGAAAGAAAAAAGTCTTAGTGTAACAACATCGTCTGACATGCCATTATAACAAAATGTAGCATAGAGTTCTAGAAAATTTGATAAGTGTAAATAGGGATCCAACGAAGGAGTTCCCCCAAACTAGTTTTTCTGCACTAGTTGGATAATTGATGGATTTATTTCGAATGAGTCAGCTTCTACGACAGGGGTTTGTATACTTAAGTGAATTTCATCTGTCATAGGATTTACATAATTCCTCAATGATTTATGATGATTTTCTAAGTTATTATTTTGAATGTTTTCCATTTGCATTTCTAGTTTTTCAAGTCCTTTCTATTTTTTGATTTTTTTCATTTTTTCTAACTCGGGATCAAAAGACACAAGTCTTACAGATCCTTTATTTTGCATACACAACACAATAAATAATACATTAATAATTAAACAAATATAACAAAAAGTATATTCAACACTATAAAATATTTTCACAAACACCTTATTTTCTCACAAATAATTTTTTCACAATACTTTCATACAAAAAACACTTTTCACACAAAAGACAGTTTTTACGACACTATAGTTCCCAATTCTAGCCTAATTACTTCAACTAAAATTCTCCAAAAAGTCAAAATCAACCGTTGCAATCTCCGACAACGGTGCCAAAAACTTGATCCCGATATTCTTTTTTATATGTATAATTTAAGAAGTTGACACCACTACTTGAAGATTTTAATCCCCGGTAATGACACCGAAAACTTGATCCCAAGTAAAGTAAGATTTCAATTATATTTCTAAGGATTCTACGTAAGTATACGTATCGTTATCAAGTAATATATGGCTTTTTGATTAAGCCCCGAATATTGATCCCACGGAAATCGAGGTTAAGCAAAATGACTTTCAAGAGAAATTCTAGTTTAGAATAACACTCCCTAGCTTGGAAGGTCGATAAAAGTTTGGTTTTGATTTTATCCTAAAATTATCACTACAATACTACTTCTACTTCTACTTCTAAATTAAAATACTTAGTGAAAATCAGAAAGTGGGGTTTTTAATATATTAAAGTTCTCTTGCTCATGCAATGAAAGTAGTGACATGTGTAAAAGTAAAACAAGTAGTGAGAGAGATTGTGACAAATAGGAACAATTTTATTTTTTACTCTTACTAGAGATGTTATAAAGAACATCAGTTAATCTAAAGTTTGAATAGTTTTTAAGAAGGGCTAGATAGGGAAGATACTAGCTCTCACTCTAGAGTTCCCTCTTATCCCTCCACCTGGAGGCTAACATCTTGCATCAAAACCTAAAACAATAGACCAAATTAGGGGTTTTATCCTGTCACTCTAAAGTCCTCTAATTCTACACCCTTTAAAGATTATTTTCATATTTATATGCACTTAATTATATGGACTACATTCTCATCCATACAATCTCATGTGATTCTACCATAGTTGATTGAGACAATATCATCTCGGATCTTACATGTTCTCACAACAGATTTTAACATGCAAGTTGATCAAGTTTACATGTAAATGAAGAACAAAGTAAAATCATCACAATATATTCTCACTCTACTTTATTCTATATCCTACACATGCATACTAAATCATTACAAGAGGGAAGAGTAAAGAAAATTACTCACTACACATGGAGAAACAACAAGAACTTTTCATTGAACAAGACTTTGAACACATACAAAAAATTACTAAATTCAAATCAAAATACAATGAAAATAGTTATCTCTGATAGAATTCAAACTCTCCATTTATAGCAAAATCAATCTCCTTACAATCCTCTTCAAGAACAAAGTGAAAATAAAAGAAGAAGTCTCTCACTCTCTCTCTTTCTCTCTCACCTTGCCGCCCCGCTTGGGGCTCACGCCCAAGCCTTCTTCACTTCTTCTCCAAGTCTTCTTCTCCTCTTTTCAATTAGTTCAAGAGCATAAGAGTTATTTTAAAATATTTTGAAGCCTTTCTTATAATTTCCCAAGAGATGCTTAAGTGTCTCTTCAAAACTGTCCAGATTCAATGAATCTTCCAAATGGTGCCTGAAGTGCCTCTTCAAAACCCCATATAACTACCCAAAATTCTTCAATAAAGTCCTTTTTCTCATTTCCAATAAATTCCTCAAGAGATGCATGAAGCACCGCTTCAAAAAATGTCCAAATCTGACGTATATTCTAGAAGATATGTTGAAAACCGTCATCGGTGCCTAAGTGTTGTTTTTGGGCTTTTAAGTGCCCCCCTCTCTATCTAGTGGCACCTAAGTGTCATTTTGGGCACTTAAGCACCAAGAAAATGCACTTAAGTGTCTATTTTAGGTCCCCTTGGCTCCGATGTGCCCTGGTTTGACCCGATTTGCTCCGGTTTGCTCTATTTTGGTCCATTTTTGTTCATTTTGCTCCAATCACTCCAAATTCTTCAATTTGATATACTTACAACCAAAAACACAAAAATACCTTTAAAGTGCAACATCATTATAAAATGAAGCAATAAAATTAGTACATTTTTAGGCGTATCATTAGCCCCCAGGTGGAGGGAATCGAGGGAACCCTTTAGTGAGAGTTGGTATCCCTACCTAGCCGGTCCTCAGAACTATTCAAAATTTCAATTAGCAAATGTTCTTTATAGCATCTCTATTAAGGGTAAGGAATATAATTGCTCTTATTTGGCATAATACAATTCACATACTTCCATAAGAGAATTCCTATATTTATTACTGATTCATGATAAGTGCTTTCTTTTACATAAACTCAAGTTATCTTTTTAAATTATTATTATTCTGTCAAAATATCAAAAAGATTTGAATTTTAATACTGCAAAAATATTTTTAGTTTAAGTAATTGTCTTTTTAAATAGAAAGTTTGTTGTTCAATAGTGCATATTGGGTATTTCCCTGTGGGTTCGATATTCAGGTCTTAATCAAAAAGTTCTATATTACTTGATAATGATATGTATACTTGTATAGTATCCCAATATAAATATAAATTAAAGAGTTAAATTCTTATTTTCATCAAGATCAAGTTTTTGGTTCTGTTTCAAACTAAGGAAACATAAGTGAAAAATATCATCAAAGATATTGTTATATGTTGCATATAAGCAGTTTTGGGATCACATACCAACGAACTATGACAAAGATTTTTTATGATCTCATTCACAACCAAGTGGAATGCTACGTGGATGATTTGGTCATTAAAATTAAACAAAAAATAGACCATATGTATGATTTGAGGACCGTGTTTGAATGGTTACGATGATATGACTTTAAGATGAATCCCTTAAAGTGGGCCTTTGGCGTTACCTGCGGGAAATTTCGATGATTCGATGTTCGTCATCGGGGGATTGAGATCGACCCGGATAAGAATGAAGCTATCTTAAAAATGCCTCTTCCCAAAACCTTAAAAAAACTACATTCCTTCCAAGGGAATTTGGCATATCTGAGACACTTTATTTCTAATCTCTCATGTAGGTGTCAGCCCATATCGACATTAGTTAAAAAGGACGCCAAATTTGTTTGGGAAGAGAAATGTCAGCGAGCTTTCAAGAATGTTAAGCAATATTTAATGACACATCATGTTTTGACGGCCCCTATCCCAGGAAAACTTTAATAGTTTATACCGCGACCTTAGATGACTCTCTTTGAGCCCTCTTAGCAAAAGGAAATGACGAGGGTAAAGAAAATGCACTCTACTACTTGAGTCGTCGTCTAATAACGATGAAAATGAGGTATTTGTCTATTGAGAAGCATTGTTTAACGTTAATTTTTTCCTCCCAAAAACTTAGACATTACATGCTTTCTCATAAAATCATCCTGATCTCAAAAGTTATTCTGTTGCAACATTTGATGACCAGACCAAAACTCTCTGGACATCTAGCAAGATGGTCGATGATTTTGTTGCAATTTGATATAACTTTCATTCCCCTCCATGCTATCAATGGACAAATTTTAGCAGATTTTCTTATTGCACACCCACTACCAGTTGAGTCCCCTCTTAATGATGAGTTACCAGATGAGGAAGTATTATAGATGGAATTCTCAAATGTGCAACGCTGAGAGATGTATTTAGATGGAGCTTCGTTGATCAGAAAAGACAAAGGATCAGATACAGTTGTACCAGGAAAAGCAGAGATTGGTTTGATCTTTATCACGCCAGATAAGAGTATGCTGAGGTTCTTATACCACCTGACAGAGCCGCGGACAAATAATGAAGCAGATTATGAAGCCTTAATCACTAGGTTGGAGTTAGCAATCTTGATAGATATAATGGATATTGCCATCTATGACGACTCTCAACTCTTCACTCAACAAGTCGCCGAACAATACAAGATTTTGAAACTAAGGTTAGCAGAATACCACTGATATATGATGAAGCTATTGGAGCAGATTCCTAGTGTAAATTTTTACTGGATTCCTCAGAGAGATAATGCCCATTTTAATGCTCTAGCAAAACTTGCTAAGGAATTGGCGTGTCCACCAGAGGATTCCATTGACATCACAGTACAAGGAAGACAGATTTTGTCTCAAATCAACCTTGAAAATCTACACAAGCTTGGAAAAGAAGAAGAAACAATGATTGTGGTTGTTGATATTAACGAAGATTGGCGTAAGTCATTAATAGAATATTTGCAAACTGGAAAGCTGCCAGAAGACAAGTCTGCAGCACACCACATCACAAGAAGGGCTATGTCATACACTTTAGTAGGCAATGTTCTCTATAGATGATCAATCAACTAGATGTGGCTACGATGTCTAAGCAAAGTAGAAGCACATAATGTTGTCAAAGAAGTACATTTCGGATTGTGTGGTGCTCACCAGTCAGGGCCAAAGATGAAAATGAAGATCAAGCAAATCAGATATTATTGGTCAGCGATGATGTTCAACTGCATGGATATAGCCAAAAGATGTCACTAGTGCCAAGTGCATGGGGTGGTCTTGCACCAACCTCCGAATGTGCTACACCCAACCATCACCTCGTGGGCCTTCGAGTGTTGGAGCATGCACATAATAGGTCTGATAGACCCTCCGTCTTCCAATGGACAGATTTATACTTGTCGCTATAGATTACTTTTCCAAATGGGCAGAGGCAGTGTCATTACGAGAGATTACAGCACAACACGTCCTTCAGTTTTTGAAAAGCCAAGTCGTCTACCATTTTGGAGTTCCGCGCAAAATAATCTCTGATAATGGGATAACCTTTAAAAGCATAAAAATAAACAACGAAGCACAACAGCATTTGGAACTTTACAAGGCAAAAATGATACAAGCTCATGATAAATTGGTCTGCCCAAAGACATTTAAAATTGATGATCTCGTACTTGCGATTAAAAGGCCTATTCTTGCACGTCGTAAGATAGGTGGAAAATTCGAGCCAACTTGGGAATGACCATTTATCGTAGGAAAGGTATACACGGGAGGAGCCTACCAACTAGTAGATTTTTAGGGCAAAACACCCTTGTTGTCAATCAACGGACAATACTTCAAGACATACCATGCTACTTGACATTGCTTAAACTGAATATTTGAAATTTTGATAGTTCTTGGATAATTTATTTGGCCAAATGTCTGTGACCAGATCCAAAATTTTGTAATAAAATTAACCTCAATATAATGAAAACTTTTGAAGTTAAATATTTCAATTTTCTCTTCTCTACCTTTAAAAGTTTGATATTTTACTAAATTATGCAAAAAAATATATACTCGCAAATAAATCATTTTCTCACCAATATAACATAAAATTTTGTTTAATAAATACTTTGTTTTGTTCTTGTTCCTACTAAATTTCAGCGCACAGATATTTTTTTTTGTATTCTTCAGAGAGAATGTCAGGACAGAGGCTGATTTTTGCTTTTAAAGATAGTTGGAACCTCGCACTTAATGAAGAAAGGGCACCACATGGTGGCACCATAGACTTCAACATGGACTTCATTCAAGTCAACATGGACTATGACGGTCCCCTAATGGGTGTGGTTAGCCATCAGGAAAAATAAGGACTACCGTCACTGATAAAGATCAGAACCATAGAGAATTCCTCACTAAAAGGGAAGAAAGTGATAGTACATCAAGACCCAATAGAGGGGACTAGTCGCATACCGTCTATGATAACTGCACCAACCGGAGGCCTAGTCACTGCTAATGACGAAAGGCTGCCAAATGCACCACTACAAAGAACTTAGCGCAAAAATGTCAATCGTCAAAAGCATAGAGCTTTCTTGCGTGAAGAAGGAAGATGCAAGAAGGAGGCAGAAAACTTCCTTACTGATCCCGATGTTTTATATTTAAGGATTTATGAAGTTGACACCACTACGACGCAAAAAACTTGATCCATTTACTATAAGTAATTTGTGTAAAATATATATAAGTATATGCAATTATTAATGGGATTATACGCAAGTATACGTTTCGTTATCAAGTAATAATGGACTTTCTATTTAAGCCCCAAATATCGATTCCACGGGAAGGTTTAAATTTGCAATGATAAATTTTACTAGGAAAGTCAAAGAAAGTCAAATAAAGTTACTGTCACTAATTTTGAATGTTGAGATAAAAACTAAATTACTTAACTATTAGCAAAATAGAAATGCAAGATTTAAACAGTAACTACTAATCTACTAACTATGTTTATGTAATGAAGATTTTTTATGTGAATAAACATCATTCGCACTACAATGACGTTTTGGTGAAATGAGATGAGATAAATGTTTATAATAAGTATTGTGCTAAATAGGAGCAGTTTTAATTCTCTACCCTGATACAGTGCATAGAAAATCATTAGCTAATTTCTGGTTTAGTCTCTAAATCTTTGGCTAGGCTAGGAGGATACTCGCTCCTACTCCAGAGCTCCCACTTCCCTTCACCTGAAGGCTAACTATCACTTTAGTTTTTAAACATTAAGACCAAATTGATGATTTTAGCATGTAACCCTAAAGATTCTCCAATTCTACACCCAACAAAAAATATTTCCCTATTTATTTGCATTCAACTCCATGAACAAATTTCTCCTCCATGAAATCAAATGTGATCCTCACTCTGTTGTAGAACTCATACTCCATTTTCTACATCATATGTTTCACAACACATTTTAACAATTCAATTGGCTAGATCAAAAAGTAAATTAAGTTTGGAGTTGAAAAATCATCACAATTTATTTTATATTTTAATATTGGCACATCCATGTTATCTCATCATTTCACCATATCTCAGAGTAGGGAGAAAGATAGAGGAAACTACTCAGACTTCATGAGAAAGATACAACAGAACACAAATTTCATATATAAAAGAAAGTTCATACAACACTAATAAAAAAAACAATTATCTTAAACTCTTTTTCAAAGTAAATCCCTTGTAGCCTTTCCTTAGAAATGCAGGAAGAAGCTATCTCTCACTTTTCCCCTCTTCCAACACTCTTACAGAAAGTTTCACACCTAATCTCAGCACACAAACTCTAAATTATAAAAGAAAACTCACTAATTGACTCCAATGTGGTGGTGGAATGAAAATGGATTATGAATAATGACAAAAAAGAAGCGTGGTGGAACATTGTGGAGCGAAAAGGAACGTGAAGGAGTGAAGGAGTCTATTTCCTGATGAATTTTGGCCCCAAATAGAGCCTAGGGTCAGTTCTCTAAGAGGTGCCTCCAAAATCTCTTCAAAAATCATCCAAATATGTCGAATCTTCTAAAAATAAGGGCTAAACCGACATTGGCATCGTCGGTGCCAGTGTCCCACAATTTAATTTGCTACTCTATGTTTAAAATTTCTATCAGCACTCTTTTGGCGCCTTCGGCGCTGAGTAAAATTCTCAGTCTATTCTATTATTCTGCGTCGTCGGCGCTAACCTTGGCGTAGTCGGCACTGAGTATTTCTTTAAAAACATCATTTCGACTCCAAATTTCATCTTTTTTGCTTCCTTTTTGCTTTAAGTCCTAAAAATCAACAACCTGCAAGAAAAAATCAATATACCTTCCATTAAAGTGCAATATCACCAATAATAAGTATAAAATATGGGTATAAAAATGCATATATTTTTGGTGTATCAAAATCTCCCAAACTTACATATTACTTGTCCTCAAGTTACTCCTCTACTAGATAAAATTATGACTTCTGGTAAAGAATTTAACTTCTAGATTTTCAAATTTTAGTTCTCTAAATATTATAGTATAACTTAAGAAAAATTCAAAACAACACCAATTAATACTAAAGGTGTAAGGATATTCAGCAATTAAGTCCAAGATTTCTGATCCTCTATTTTTTTAAGAAAAATTGCAATTTGTCATATTAAAGTCACTTAGAATATTCATAGGGAAAAGAAATTCATAAAACTTTACTAATAATTAAGCTAATATTTAAATAAAAAGTTTAGAAAATGTGTCCAAGTCTTTTTTCTTAAGTTGATTCAAGTGAAGTCAATTATTAATTAGGCATCTCCTCAAGCTTCTCCCCGCATATTTTTCTTTTTCTTTTCTTTCTCAGGATCATTTTTTTATCCCTTTTTCTTTTCTTTCTCTTTTTGTTATGTGAAGATTACTATATCTAGATAACCTCTAATGATTTTGAACTTCACTATCCTCTTCTTAAAGTTAAAAACTTTTTACATTTCTTCACTTAACAAATTTATATTAACTTAAGGATTTCATAAAGTTTAATTCTTTTCATTTTATATGAATCTTTTAAGATTTTTAATACTTCAAAAATACAAATTTCTTTACTTAAAATAAAAAAAAAAACATTGTCTTTTTCTCTTTTACCAAATACCTTATTCTCTAGAATTAACCTTTATTGTTGAAAATTTTTACTTAAATTTACTATATTTTGAAATATAAATATAGTTATCTAAAGTTAACTCCTAATACCAAAGATCATGTTAAATTTAAAATGTTGAATATATAGTTAAATGAGGACAAATAAAATTAAGTTCATTCTTTTTTTTAAGGTAATTTTTCTTCCCCCTCCCCCCCAAACTTAAATTTTGAAAAGATTTAGCATGAAAAACTTAAAAATAAAGGGTGAAAGAAAACATTAAATACATAAAGAAAATACATACCAGTTGAAGGTTCTGATTTTTGAAAATAAATTCTAAAATAATGCAGGTGCTAATATGAAAAACTACAAGGCTTAAAACATTAAATTGCACATAATACATATAAAATCTGCTGAGAAAGAGTTAATTACAATACATAAAACAAAATGGTGAAACTAATAATATAACTAAACTAAATTCTAGAAATGAAAATAGTTTTACAAATTACAGTTTCACATTACAACATAACAACAAAGTCTAAAAGTCTAATAAACAGTCTCAACAATATCACGAAACACATAACATAGTCACAAAGTACAATCACATACAAACTAACAAAAAGATCACCAGTCATCATCTTCTTCTTCATCAACATCCAACTTTTGCTGCTGATATGGAGTAGAAACAGAGTGAATAGGGAACTGAGCTGAATGATCACCCCTCAGGTATCTCACTAAAGAATCATCATAAGCAGCATCATATTCAAACTCCTACCGAATCAAATCATCTGTATGAGCATTTCTGGCATCCATGTTCTGTAATCTATGACCCATCCTCAAAATATCTTCCTGTTGAATCATCATCTAGTCCAATACTTCCCTGTTACTGGGGTCACTAGAAGTAGGCTTACTAAAAGCAAGGGTCCTAGAAGTAGAAGGAATATCCCTGCCATTACTTCCTGATCTCTAATCAGCACGGGACTCATAAGTCTTAATGTTAGCAAACCAAATAGGTCTTTGAGGCTCAATCCTCTCCTCATCTGGTCTGAAATCAATCTTGCCTGCTCACAAAGTGTGTAAATAAGAGCAGGGTGTGCCAATCCACCAGTGGTCTCTCCCAGAGCAATATATCAAGTGTTCATATAAATAATAGAGCCTACAATTATTTCCATCACTTGCTGAATACAGAAGTTCAGGATGGCTCTATCCTTGGTCACCCCACATATTGGTCCTAACCTCTATCACTTAGTAACAGAGTATGAAGCCTTAATCACCGGGTTGGAGTTGGCAATCTCGATTGATATAATGGATATTACCATCTTTGGCAACTCTCAACTCGTCATTTAACAAGTTGTCGGGCATTACAAGATTTTGAAACCAAGGTTAGCAGAATACCACCGATATAAGATGAAGCTACTGGAGTAGATTCTCAATGCAATTTTTTACCGGATTCCTCAGAGAGATAATGCCCATGTTGATGCTCTAGAAAAACTCACTAAGGAATTGGTGTGTCCACCAGAGGATTCCATTAACATCACAATACAAGGAAGATAGGTTTTATCTCGAATCAACCTTAAAAATCTACACAAGCTTGGAAAAGAAGAAGAAACAATGATTGCGGTTGCTAATATTAATGAAGATTGGCCTAAGCCATTAATAGAATATTTCAAAACTAGAAAGCTGCGACACACAAGTCTACAACACACCACATAATAAGAAGGGCTATGTCATACGCTTTAGTAGGCAATGTCCTCTATAGAAGATCATTCAACCAGATGTGGCTGCAATGTCTAAGAAAAGTAGAAGCACATAATGTTGTCAAGAAGTACATGTCGGATTGTGTGGTGCTCACCAATCAAGGCCAAAAATGAAAATGAAGATCAAGCGACTCGGATATTATTGGTCAGTGATGATGTTCGACTGCATGGATACAGCCAAAAGATGTCACTAGTGCCAAGTGCATGGGGTGGTCTTGCACCAACCTCCGAATGTGGTACACCCAACGGTCACCTCGTAGCCCTTTGAGTGTTGGGGCACGGACATAATAGGTCTGATAGACCCTCCGTCTTCCAAAGGACACAGATTTATACTTGTCGCTATAGATTACTTTACCAAATGAGCAGAGACAGTGGCGTTACGAGAGGTTACAACACAACACATCCTTCAGTTTTTGAAAGCCAAGTCGTCTATCATTTTGAAGTTCCACGCAGAATAATCTCTCACAATGGGACAACCTTTAAAATCACAAAAATAAACAATTTTGTTAAACGACATGGGATAGATTGGAGGTACTCTACAATTTACTATCCAAGGGAAAATGGCTTAGTCGAAGCCTTCAACAAGATATTGGTCCAGATTTTGAAGAAGACACTATATGAAAACAAAAGAGATTGTCATAACAGATTGTTAGAAGCTTTGTGGGCCTACGAGAAAATGTTCAACACTCCCACTCAGTGTACACCTTACATACCGTATATGGGTTTGAGGATATACTATTGCTAGAAGTTCAGACATTGTATCTCAGAGTCATTGTCGCCAATTAGCTTACAACAAAAGAAAGTGCAAAACTCAAACTTGTGGAATTCGAAAGTCTCGAAGGAAAACAACTAGAAGCACAACAGCATTTGGAACTTTACAAGGAAAAAATGATACAAGCTCATGACAAATTGGTCTGCCCAATGACATTCAAAATTGATGATCTCGTACTTGTGATCGAAAGGCTTATTCTTGCACGCTGTAAGATAGGTGGAAAATTTAAGCCAACTTGAGAAGGGCCATTTATGATAGAAAAGGTCTACATAGAAGGAGCCTACCAACTAGTAGACTTTCGGGGCAAAAGACCCCTGTCGCCAATCAGCGGGCGATACTTGAAGACATACTATGCTACTTGACATTGCTTAAACTGAAATTTTGAAATTTTGATCGTTCTGAGGTTATTTATTTGGCCAAATGTCTGTGACCGGATCCAAAATTTTGTTATAAAATTAACCTCAATAAAATGAAAATTTTTGAAGTTACATACTTCAATTTTCTCTTCTCTACCTTTAAAAGTTTAATATTTTATTAAATTAAGCAAAAAAAATATATACATGTAAGTAAATCATTTTCTCACCAATATAACATAAAATTTTGTTTAATAAACACTTTATTTTATTCTTGTTCATATTAAATTTTAGCGCACAGATATTTTTTCTGTCGTCTTCAGAAAGAATTTCAGGAGAGGCTGATTTTTGCTTTTAAAGTTGGTTCGAACCTTGCACATAAAAAAGAAAGAGCACTGCAAGGTGGCACCATAGACTTCGACATGGACTTTAGTCAAGTCGACATGGACAATGAGGGTCCTCTAATGGATGTGGTTAGCCATCAAGAAAAATATGGACTACCGTCACTCATAAAGATCAGCACCAGGGAGAATTCCTCACTTAAAGGGAAGAAAGTGATAGTACATCAAGACCCGATGGAGGGACTAGTTTCCTACCGTCTATGATAATTGCACCAACCAGAGGCCTAGTCACTGCTAATGACGAAAGACTGCCAGATGCACCACTACAAAGAACTCAACGTAGAAATGCCAATCATTGAAGCATAGAGCTTTCTTGCGCGAAAAAAGAAGATGCCAGAAGGAGGCAAAAAACTTGCTTACTGATCCCGATTTTTCATATGTAAGGATTTATGAAGTTGACACCACTACGGCACAAAAAACTTTATCCGTGTACTAAAAGTAAGTTGTGTAAAATATATATAAGTATAGGCAATTATTAATGGGATTCTACGTAAGTATACGTATCATTATCAAGTAATAATGGACTTTCTATTTAAGCCCCAAATATTGATTCCACGGGGAAGGTTTAAATTTGCAATGATAAATTTTACTAGGAAAGTAAAAGAAAGTCAAACGAAATTACTGTCACTAATTTTGAATGTTGAGATGAAAACTAAAGTACTTAACTATTTGTAAAACAAAAATGCAAGATTTAAACAGTAACTACTAATCTACTGACTATGCTTATAAAATGAAGATTTCTTATGTGAAAAAGCATCCTTCCCACTACAATGATGTTTTGGTGAAATGAGATGAGATAAATGTTTATAATATGTATTGTGCCAACTAAGAGCAGTTTTAATTCTTTACCCTAATACAGTGCATAGAAAATTATTGGCTAATTTCAGATTTAGTCCCTAAATCCGTGGCTAGGCTATGAGGATACTGACTCCCACTCTAGAGCTCCCATTTCCCTTCACCTGAAGGTTAACTCTCGCTTTAATTTTTAAACACTAAGACCAAATTAGGGATTTTAGCCTGTCACCCTAAAGATTCTCTAATTCTACACCCAACAAAAAATATTTCCCTATTTATTTTCACTTAATTCCATGAACTCCTCCATGAAATCAAACATGATTCTCACTCTGTTGTAGAACTCATACTCTATTTCCCGAATCATATATTTCACAACACATTTTAACAATTAAATTGGCCAGATCGAAAAGTAAATTAAGTTTGGAGTTGAAAAATCATCATAATTTATTTTATATTTTAATATTGTCACATCCATGTTATCTCGTAATTTCACCATATCTCAGAGTACGGAGAAAGACAGAGGAAATTACTCAGACTTCATGAGAAAGATACACCAAAACACAAATTTTATATATAAAAGAAAGTTCATACAACACTAATAAACAAACAACACTTATCTTAAACTCTTTCTCAAAGCAAATCCCTTGTAGCCTTTTCCTATAAATGCAGGAAGAAGATATCTCTCACGTTTCCCCTTCTCCAACACTCTTACAGAAAGTTTCACACTTAATCTCACCACACAAACTCTAAATTATAAAAGAAAACTCATTAATTGACTCCAATGTGATGGTGGAATGATAATGGATTATGAAAAATAGCGAAAAAGGAGCGTGGTGGAACGTTGTGGAGCGAAAAAAAACGTGAAGGAGTGAAGAAGTGAAGGAGTGAAGGAGTCTATTTCCTGATGAATTTTGGCTCCAAATAGAGCCTATCAGTTCTTCAAGAGGTGCCTCCAAAATCTCTTCAAAAATTGTCCAAATATGTCGAATCTTCTAAAAACAAGGGCTAAACTGACATTGGTGTCGTCGGCTCCAGTGTCCCGCTATTTAATTTGCTGTTATTTGTTTAAAGGTTCCATTGGTGCTCTTTTGGTACCGTCAGCGCTGAGTAAATATCTCAGTCTGTTCTGTTGTTCTGCGTAGTCGGCGCTGCCCTTGGCGCGATCGGAGCTGAGTATTTCTTGAAAAACTTCATTTTGACTCCAAATTTCATCTTTTTTGCTTCCTTTTTGCTTTAAGTCCTAAAAATCAACAACCTGCAAGAAAATATCAAAATACCTTCCATTAAAGTGCAATATCACCAAAAATAGGTATAAAATATGGGTATAAATCCATTAAAGTGCAATATCACAAAAAATAAGTATAAAATATGGGTCTAAAAATGCATATATTTTCGGTATATCAAATTCCCCCAAATGTACGTGTTACTTGTCCTCAAGTAACTCCTTTACTAGATAAAATTATGACTTCTGGTAAAGAATTTAACTTCTAGATTTCCATATTTTAGTTCTCTAAACATAATAGTATAACTTGATAAAAATTCAAAACAACTCCAGTTAATACTAAAGGTGTACGGATATTCAGCAATTAAGTCCAGGATTTCTGGTCCTCTATTTCTTTTTAAAAAAAATACAATTTTTCATATTAAAGTCACTTAGAATATTCATATGAAAAAGAACTTCATAAAACTTTACTAATAATTAAGCTAATATTCAAATAAAAGGTTTAGAAAATGTGTCCAAGTCTTTTTCCTTAAGTTGATTCAAGTGAAGATAATTTTAAATTAGGCATCTCCACAAGCTTCTCCCCACATCTTTTTCTTTTCTATTCTTTTCAGGATCATTTTTTTTAATCCTTTTTTTCTTTTCTTTCTCTTTTTTTTTATGTGAGGATTATTATATCTGGATAGTCTATAATGATTTTGAACTTCACTATCCTATTCTTAAAGTTAAAAACTTTTTACATTTCTTCACTTAACAATTTTATATTAACTTAAAGATTTCATAAAGTTTAATTCTTTTCATTTTATATGAATCTTTTAAGATTTTTAATATTCAAAAATATAAATTTCTTTACTTAAAATAAAAAAAAACATTATCTTATTCTCTTTTACCAAATATCTCATTCTCTACAATTAACCTTTATTATTAAAAATTTTTACTTAAATTTACTATATTTAGAAATATAAATATAATTATGTAAAATCAACTCCTAATACCGAAGATCATGTTAAATTTAAAATTTTGAAAACATAGTTAAATGAAGACAAATAAAATTAAGTTCCTTTTCTTTTTTTCTTTTTTTAAACAAAAGGTAATTTTTCTTCCCCCCCCCCCCCCCCCC